>PVKU01012265.1:0-36709 GCA_004027475.1 Anoura caudifer | reverse complement strand
TCTCAGCCCCCGCCCTGGTCTCCGCACCTCCAGAGTACTCTCCTTACCGTCCGGTTTTTCAACGTCCACTGCAATTTTCGATAATCTGTTTTCAAATATGCTGTGTTTCTGGTGTCTGTTTGCTGTGCTGCTTTGAAAAATGTCCCGGTTTAAGACCTATGTGTGGGAGGCAAAGAGATGTGCGTCCTCTTACCATGCCGACATCTTCTCTCTCCCGATAAAGTGATTCTTGATGATACATTTATTCACTGCCAAAATGTATGTTTGTTGTTATAGAGACAAATCTTAACTGTGTTACTCTCCTTTTCTTTATCATCCTATCCAATTTCATTTTGTGTCTGGTACAGGAATACCTTTGTGTTACAGGGCAAGGTAGTATACAGATACATATCTTCCCCTTCCTATCTATGGAATTTCTCCTCATCTTCTTGGGACCAATATGAAATGTCATAGTTTCTGGGAAGCCTTCCTCAACCCTCAGAGTTAGTTGGAAATTTTAATATTTTACTCTGGGCTGCAATCTTATGACCAATGAGAGTTTATATTTCATTCTGCCTCGCATTGGAGGGAATTATCTCAGTTTCTTTACCCCTTTTATACCTCCACTCCAGCTAGGATATAAAGGTTTTAAGGCTGTTAGGTCAATAATAATTATAATGATCAAATTTCCTAACACCTACTAAGTACAGGCATTTTACAAGAGTGGGTTTAAAACTGCAAAATAACTCTCTGTCAGAGGTATAGTCATCTCATTTCACTGAGGCTCAGAGAGCTCAAGCAACTCTCTCGGGATCTCCCAAACTAGCAATACTTTTAGCCTGAATCAAAGCCCAAATTTATTTCATTATGCTCCACAACTATATATTCTCCTTGAGGGTAGGGACTAAGGCTTCTAGCTAGTATAAGTGTTCAATAAATTGTTGAATGAATATGTACATAAAGAAGTGTTACTTTGCTCATGCTATTGGTAATAAGGTGTTAGAAAAGTGGTCTGCTTTCAGGCCAGGGCCTCTCCACCTGTGACCCCCAAGAGTGGGTCACTCAGATCTCCTTTCCCTCAGTCCTGTGTCTTGTGCTATGTTCCCAGTTGTCTGTTCCATTCCTATTAGTCAGCTAGTTTAGCTTATAAATGAACACACTTTGATGCTATTGTGTTAATGGATACTAATAAGATGTTTTTCATGTATTCATTCAACATATACCTTAAAAATATTCAGTGTACAGTGCCATTCACATAGGAGGAACCTTATAAATATCCATTGAATAAATGTACTAAATATAGAACAGAATTGTTTGTGACAATAAATGAAGATATATAGAAACGAGTTAGAACTATTTTCTAGGAAACACATCTAGGTACCAAGGGCTGTGTTAAATCAGAGATGCCAAGATGACTAAGACAGACATGATTTCTGCCCTCATGGATCTTACTCTCAAGTAGGTGACACATTTGTATTTCACAGTAGGGTCTACTTCAATCAATGTCCTCATCTGAGAGTAAGCTACAGAAGGGAATCTAGAGCAAGAGTAGAGAGCAATTAAAATTACAAGGCAGGTCCATGAGTCCTTCTTCCTTTTTGCAAATCCCTCCACCCCTTAACCTTCCCTGCCCCCCACTAGCTGTCATCCTGCTCTCCATCTATGACTCAGTTCCCATTTTCCTTGTTAGTTCACTGTGTTCATTAGATTCCACATATGAGTGAAATCATATGGTATTTGTCTTTCTCTGACTGGCCTATTTCACTTAGCATAACATTCTCCAGGTCCATCCCTACTGTTGCAAAGAGTAAGATTTCCTTCTTTTTTACAGTGAAGTAGTATTCCATTGTGTAAATGTCCCATAGGTGATTTCTGAGGGGAGGTGGTATAAGGGGATTAAATAGTAATGGGAAAAACAATGAAGATTAAATGAAAAATAAAAACAAAAAATATTAAATTACAAGGTAGAGTTTCTTGTTATTGTGCTTCATTATGAAGAATGCATTCTAGGCTTCAAGTATCCTTAGGAGCTCCCCCTTCTTCATTTTGTTCCATTATTCTCAACTTGGGAAGAAAGCAGAGGCATACCTCCTTAGGAGGTCGTAACATCATTTGCAATGAGTGCTTCTATCATTAACAATTATATAAGCACCAAATGAAAACATTCTTAATATAAAAAGTCTCTGGTAATATCCATGTTACCTTCAGACTTTATGTCAAAGCCATTTTCCAGAAGTAATCATAGTTAGTTTCTTGTGTTTCCTTCCAGATAATTTCTCCTGCATATACAAGAACACATAGTAATTATTTTTAATATAAAAGCAACCAATGTTATATATTCCTTAGTTAATAGCTTTTTAATCTAACAATATATATTGGATTTGTTTTGATGTTGTTACATATAGATCTACATTCTTCTTCCTTTAAAAAAAAAAAACAAGCCTGTTCCATTTAAATTGCTGTATAGCATTTTATCATGAAGATGCACCACAGTTTATTTAGCCATTTCTCCAGTAATGAATATATAGATTATTTCTAATTTCTTTACACTTTTTGTGAGGATTAATATAAAGTTTTTATATTACAGTTGTCCCATTTTTTTCTCCCTTTCATTTCCATCCACCTGGTATACACATTCCCTCCAGCATTCTCCCCTCTTCATTCATGTTCATGGGTCCTACATATAAGTTTTTTGGCTTCTCCATTTCCTATGCTATTCCTAACTTTTCCATGTCTCTTTTGTACCTACCCATTATGCTTCTTATTCCCTGTAACTTTTCCCCCATTCTACCCCCTTCCTATTTATCTCCATCCATGTGATCTCCATTTCTATGATTCTGTTCCTGTTGTTTGTTTAGTTTGTTTTTGTTTTTGTCTTTGTTTTTTTAGGTTCAGTTGTTGATAGTTTTGAGATTGTTATCATGTTAATGTTCATAGTTTTGATCTTCTTTTTCTTAGGTGAGTCCATCTAATATTTCATATAATAAGGGCTTGGTGATGATGAATTCCTTTAACTTGACCTTGTCTGGGAAGCACTTTATCTGCCCTTCCATTCTATTTTTTTCTTGTTAGAATTTGTTTCTTTTAATGTATTTTATTGATTATGTTATTACAGTTGTCCCATTTTCCCCCTTTATTCCCCTCAGCCCTGCAGCCCCCTCTCACCCACATTTGCCCCCTTGGTTCATGTCCATGGGTTGTACATATAAGTTCTTTGGCTTCTTCATTCCCTACGCTATTCTTAACCTACTCCTGTCTATTTTATGCCTACCAATTATGCTTCTTATTCCCTGTACCTTCCCCCCCATTTCCCCCCTTCATCTCCCCACTGATAACCCTCCATGTGATCTCCATTTCTGTGATTCTGTTCCTGTTCTAGCTGTTTGCTTAGTTTGTCTTTTAGGTTCAGTTGTTGGTAGTTATGAGATTGTTATCATTTTAATGTTCATAGTTTTGATCTCCTTTTTGTTAGATGAATCCATTTAACATTTCATATAATAAGGGCTTGGTGTTGATGAACTCCTTGAACTTGACCTTATCTGAGAAGTGCTTTATCTTCCCTTCCATTCTAAATGACAGCTTTGCTGAATAGAGTAATCTTGGATGTAGGTCCTTGCTTTTCATGACTTGGAATACTTCTTTCCAGCCTCTTCTTGCCTGCAAGGTTTCTTTTGAGAAATCAGCTGATAGTCTTATGGGAACTCCTTTGTAGGTAACTCTCTCCTTTTCTCTTGGTGCTTTTAAGATTTTCTCCTTATTTGTAATCTTGGGAAACATAACTATAATGTACCTTGGTGTGTACTTCCTTCAGTCCAATATCTTTGGGACTCTCTGAGCTTCCTAGACTTCCTGGAAGTCTATTTCCTTTGCAAGATTGAGGAAGTTTTCAATTTCTTGCTTTCCCTGTTCTCTGGCCCTGCTATGATTCATATGTTGGGATGTTTAAAGTTGTCCTGGAGATTCCTAAGCCTCTCCTCATTTTTTTTTCAATTCTTGTTTCTTCCTTCTATTCTGGTGGGGTGTTTATTTCTTCTTTCTGTTCCAAATTGTTGATTTGAGTCCTGGTTTCCTTCCCTTCACTGTTGGTTCCCCATTTATATTGCTTCATTTCACTTTGTATAGCCTTCACGCCTTCCTTTATTTTGTGGCTGTACTTAATCATTTCTGTGAGCATCCTCATTACCAGTGTTTTTAACTGTGCATCTGATAGGTTGTCTGTCTCCTCATTGCTTAGTTCTTTTTCTGGAGTTTTGATCTGTTCTTTCATGTGGGCCATATTTCTTCATATTGGCATACCTGTTAAGTTGTAAGGGGTGGAGCCTTAGGTATTTGCCAGGGCAAAGCAACCCACTTTCCTGTGCTGTGGCATTGTCTGTTGAGGGAGGAGTCAGAAAGGGCACAACGCTGCTTGCTAAGCTCTTGCCCCACTTTCATGAGACTGGCAATTTTTCCTGCTGCCAAAATGCCCACAGTTTTCTACAGCCAGGGGTTCTGAGGTTTTATTTAGCCTGCTCTGGAACCCTGGTTTGCTTGGTCTAACATGTTCCCCAGTTGTTCCTCCTGGTTTATCCACACACAAATGTGGGACCTTCCAGTCCACCAGCCACCACCTGTGCATTCTATCCACCCCAGCTTCCCAGCTGTACCCCTCCTACCAGTCTGGATGAATGTTTCTTCTTTAGCTGCTTGGCTGTCGGACTTCCATTTAGTTCAATTTTCTGCCAGTTCTCTTTATTTTTTGTTTTTAAATTTGCTCTTTCCTTCTTTTGGTTGTACAAGGAAGGGAATCATATCCACCTACACCTCCATCTTGGCCCTAATTTGTTTTATCTTGTTAACAATGTTACAGTAAAAATCCTGGGAAACTTTCCTTCTGCACATGTATGATTATATCTCCCTAGGGTCACTATGTAGAAGTGGAATTCTTGGGTCATGGTGTATGCACATCTAAAATATTGCTGTATTTTTCCCTCAAGTGGCTGAACTAATTTATATTACCATAGATAGTTTATGGTTATTCTTTCCATACACCTTTGTTCAAAATGGATTTATAAATTTTTATTTTTTCCCAATTAGATGAATGGAGAAACAACAATTCAAAAGAACCTATGCACCCCAATATTCAGAGCACCACAATATGCAATAGCCAAGTGCTGGAAGTAACCTAAGTGCCCATCCATAAGTGAAAGGATTAAAAAACCATGGTACATTTACACAATGGAATACTACACAGCAGAAAGAAAGAAAGAACTCCTACCCTTTGAGACATCATGGATAGAACTGGAGACTATTATGTCAAGTGAAATAAACCAGGCGGTGAAAGACAAATACCATAAGATCTCACCTATAAGTGGAATATAATCACAAAACAAACAAGCAAGCAAAATACAACCAGATACATTGAAATAAAGAACAAACTGACAGCAACTAGAGACGAGGGGGAGAAGGATAATAGAGAATAAAAGGGGAAGGGCCATCAAGGTACAAGAAACAAGAACCATAAAGGACACATGGGCAAAGCCAAAGAGTGTAGGTTCGAAGGTGGGAGATAGGGATGGGTGGGGCAGCAGGGTGTGGTGGGGTGAAAATGGAGACAACTGTATTTGAACAACAATAAAAAAAAATCAGAGTTCCAGCCAAGATGGAGACATAGGTAGAAACCCTTTGCTTCATCCCACAACCAAAAGGAGAATGACAAGCAATCTAAAATCAATAAACATCCAGAAGCGCCAGAAAATCAAACTACATGAAACTCTGACAACAAAGGAATTAAAGAAAAATCAACCATAACAATCAGACCTGTAAGAACGCGAAGCAAGGCCATGCAGTCAGGGCTGGCTGAGAAAAACCAGCCCTGGTGGGGCTGGTGAGGTGGTGGACCACATGGGTGGGACTGGCTGAAGGCGAAACTGAGGCTCAGAGCCGACTGTGGACTATGGTGGTTCCTGTGGTGGGAGAAACTCCCAGTCTCACACAAGAGTCCATTGGACAGTGGGCTAGAGCTGAGCAGGCAAGCTGCATTGTTCCCTGTCTGGCCTCTCCCCCATAGACAGGGACACAATGCAGCAAAGAGGGTTGCCCTGCCCTGCAGAATACCTAAGGCCCCTCCCCCTTATAACTTAACAGGTTCATTGAGACAAAGATATATGGCCCAAATGAAAGAACAGAGCAAAACTTCAGAAAGAGAGCTAAGGTATGGGGGGGGGGGCTCCGCCTGCAGGGTCCCCTGGCCTCCACAGATGAGAATAAGTCTCCCAAGACATGATCTGCTTGGGGAGGAAAGGTGGCCCATCTCTCCTAGGAGAATGGCCAAGAGCCCTTTCCTCAATGGGCTTTTATTGGGTCGTTTCCCATAGGAATACAGGCTCATTAATCATTGTCAGGCAGTAAGGGTCAAACAATAGATAAGGTACAAAGAACTGTGAGGGCCTATTTTGAGTCAGGGTCAGATAGCTAAAGGGCTATAAAACTTTGAGGAACAAACTCACTTCTTGGAGGTTTCACAGGATTTTACATATTCTTTCTTAGGCCTGATCTCCCTAGGGAACCCACCCTTTCCAGTACAGGGCTACAACCACCACAGGCATTGTTTCAGGCTTAAGGCATTGTCTCAGCCTTAAGTCCTGCAGGGTAAGCAAGGCAGCCAAGAGATTACAAGATTTCTTGCAGACAGAATAAGGACTCAGACTATGTCAAAGCTGAGGGTCTATCACCCCCATTTGCTATAGCCCCCCAAGTCCTTCCTTGGGGCCTCCACATGATCGTGCCTGTCTTAGGTCATTCCCCCCTTGGAGAATCTTATCCATCATTGGCTAACTGATCCAGCATTGGGAGCCAGTTATGGATGAAGTAAAAGGAACAGAAGTGGTGCTCCTGCCAGGAGATAAGCCTTGTCTCCTTAGTGGCTTACAGTCGGAAGGTCGCTTACTCAGCCTTAGCCATGGGGGGGTTACAGCTTCTGAAACCAGGCAGGGTGGTTCCCAACATTAATGGATGAGGGGATAGCAACATATCTCACTCAGAATTTAAAGCCCTGGTAATCAAAATGCTCACAGAACTGATTGAGCTTGGTTGAAGAATGAAAAAAAAAAAAAAGAAAAAGAAAGATACCCAAAATGAAATAAAGCAAAATAGTCAGGGAACCAACAGTGACAGGAAGGAAACCAGGACTCAAAGCAATGATTTGGAACAAAAGGAAAAAATAAACATCCAACCAAACAGAATGAAGAAACAAGAATTCAAAAATGTAAAGAGACACTTACAAACCTCTGGGACAACCTGAAACATTCCAATATCTGAATTATAGGGGTGCTAGAAGGAGAAGAACAACAGCAAGAAATTGAAAACTTATTTGAACAAATAATGAAGGAAAACCTCCACAATCTGGTGAAGGAAATAGACTTCCAAGAAGTCTGAGTAGCTCGGAGTCCCAAAGAAGTTCGAGTCAAAGAGGAACACACCAAGGCATATCATCATTAAGCTACCCGAGATTAAAGATAAGGAGAGAATCTTAAAAGCAACAAGAGAAAAGGAGACAGTTACCTACAAAACTATCAGCTGATTTCTCAAAAGAGACCTTCCAGGCAAGAAGGGGCTGGAAAGAAGTATTCCAAATCATAAAAGGCAAGGACCTACATTCAAGATTATGCTATCCAGCAAAGCTGTCATTTAGAATGGAATGGAAGATAAAGTGCTTCTCAGATAAGGTCAACTTAAAGGAGTTCATCATCACCAAACCTTTATTTTATGAAATGTTAAAGGGACTTATCTAAGAAAAAGAAGATAAAAAATATTAACAATAAAATGACAACAAACACAACTATCAACAAATGAACCTAAAATAAAAGTAAAACAATGAAAAGAAAAATTAAGCAAACAGCTAGAACAGGAACAGAATCACAGAAATGGACATCACATGGAAGGATTTCAGTGGGGAGGGGGAAGGAAGGAATGGGGGGAAAGGTACAGGGAAGAAGAAGCATAATTAGTAGACATAAAATAGACAGGGAGAGATAAAAAATGGCATAGGAAACAGAGGACTCAAAGAACTTATATGCACAATCCATGGACATGAAGTAGGGGCAGGTAATGCTGAAAGGTTGGGGGGATGGGGTGGAGGGAGGATAAAGGGAGAAAAAAATGGGAAAACTGTAATAGCATAATCAATGAAAAATACTTTAAGAGAAAGAGCAGAAACTGGACCTGTTTACTTGTGATCCCCACATCTACCATGATCCCTGGCCCAGTCACATGCTAAGTAAATATTAAGGAGTTGAATGGTTGTATTACCATTGATACTAAGAATTATATCATTACCATTAATAATTAATATTACTCTTTTGACTAAAAAAGAAATCAGTCTCTTATTATTTTATTTTAATAATTGTTCTGATTATTACTTAGTTTTGGAATCTTTTGGTATGTTTATTGGCCATTTGGGTTTCCCTTTTTGTGAATTGCTTGTTCATATCACTTATATATTTGTTTTGT
The DNA here is from genome assembly GCA_004027475.1 of Anoura caudifer. Classification (NCBI taxonomy): domain Eukaryota; kingdom Metazoa; phylum Chordata; class Mammalia; order Chiroptera; family Phyllostomidae; genus Anoura; species Anoura caudifer. The sequence continues at coordinate 28,240 of PVKU01012265.1, read as the reverse complement.
TCCTTTTTGATTTATTGGAACTCTTTATATACTCCAGATATTAATTATTTATATATTACATATATTTTGATGGTCTGTCACTTGCCTTTTAATTTTGCTTATTGCATCTTCTTATGTACAGAATTTTAAAAGTTTTATGCAATCAGGTTTGCTTATTTTGTGTTATATGATTTATGAACTTCTGCCTTGCACTAGAAGGCTTTTCCCACACCAAGAATATGAAAACATCTTCCTTTATGTTCATATAATATTTATATATTTTTACATTTCAATTTAGTTCTTTAAACCAGCTGAAATTTATTTTTGCATATGGTATTGTAACAGGGTGCAGCCAAGAGGGGGGCCCCAAAAAGGGAGTTGGAATGGGGCCCAGAACTCACGGTGTCCAGGAACTATTAGAGGGACATATAAGATGTCCTCACCCCCTCCCCCACAGGTATGAGTTGGGGGAAGGGGCAAATGGAGCAGGGCCATTGAGTTGTTTTGCATAGCAATGGTTTTGCAGATAACCTCCAGAATGGTCATTTAACATATCTATAACCTTTAACTGGTTTCATAGATATGTTAAACAGCTGTGGCCATGCTCTGAGCCAGGGGGGATGGAAAGGACTTCCCCAAGGACGTGACTGGGGGAGGAACCCTAAGTTAAAGCACCTGCGTGGGAGCTTGGAGAAGATTGGCTCCAGAAAATGAGGACACACCTGCCCAAACTCATGACGGCATCCCAATAACTTTGGAAATATACGGGAATGCTGGCAGGTGTAACCGATTGTACGAGGAGTCGGAAATAGGGCTGCAGAGGAGGTTTGGCGCCAGTATTTAAAACGGAGACGCGGCAGCCATTAGAGAGATTCATGTGGTTTCAACAGAGAGCAGGACCCGCAGCTCCATGAGGGAAAATCGCCATGTGGCTTTAGCAGAGAATTGCCACTAGGCTTTGCCCGAGTGGAGACCCTCTCGCAGCTTTGCCAGAGGGAGAGATTCCACGCGGTTTCACCAGAGTGCAGACCCCTGCAGCTTTGGTGAAGAGGGAGAGCCACGTGGCTTTGCCAGAGTGGGGACCCCTTCCCCACAGCTTTGGTAGAGGAGGGACCACGCGGCTTTGGGGTGCTCCCTTCGGCTGCGTGGCCTGGGAGCAAGAGAGACTGCCTGGAAGAAGGGTGAAAGAACTCTTGCCAGTAGGCCATGAGAAGATGCCACATGGCTTTGGATTCATTAGAGATCCTGCCTGGACGACGACACAGCTGACGGTGTCAAGAGCCTGAATCCCAGACGTGTGCTTCTCTTCCTTGCAATTACGGTACCCTGACTTAGGGGAGAGGGAGACAGGAGGCACTGTGGGCGTCTGTGGGTATCCTAAAGGACTTTGATATTTTAATGAAGATGTTAAGTCACTACTTTAACTCTGTGTAACATTAATAAACATTTCCTTTCCTTTTCACAAATCTCTGGCTTTGAGAGACATCTTTCCATAAGGCGGCGGACAATAACGGACCTTTTCTGTTGCTCCGTAACAGTTTTTGGGGGCTCATCCGGGATCTTAATTGCCCGTGGAAGACTGACCCCTCAGGTTCGAGAAAGTGAGACTTTGGAAGTGTTTTGCCAGTCCCGAGAACCTTCTGTTGCTCTGTAACATTTTGACCCAGCAATTCCACTGCTGGGATTATACCCTAAGAATCCTGAAACACCAATTCAAAAGAACCTATGCACCCCAATGTTCATAGCAGCACAATTTACAATAGCCAAGTATTGGAAGCAACCTAGGTGCCCATCAGTAAATGAGTGGATAAAAAAAATTATGGTACATTTACACGATGAAATACTATGCAGCAGAAAGAAGGAGCTCCTCCCTTTGCAACAGCATGGATGGAACTGGAGAGCATCATACTAAGTGAAATAAGCCAGGCAGTGAAAGACAAATACCATGTGATCTCACCTTTAAGTGGAACCTAATCAACAAAACAAACAAGCAAAATATAAGCAGAGACATTGAAATAAAGAACAACTGACAGCAGAGGGGAGTGATGAGGGACATAACAGGGGAAAGAAGGGGAAGGGTCATCAAGGAACGTGCACAAAGGACCCATGGACAAAGCCAAAGAGGGTAGGTTTGAGGGTGGGAGTTGGGGATGGGTGGGGATGTGTGGGGTGGGGGGTGGTGGCATGGTGGTGGGGAAAAGGCAGACAATGGTACTTGAACAACAATAACAAAGTTATTTAAAAAAATACAGTAGAGATTTGTTTGTCTCCTACGACAGGAAGCCCAGAGGTTGACAGGATGACAGGACAATGCTGGTCAATAAAGCCATCTAGGACTCAGACCTTCCTTCTTTCTGCTCATCACCCTCAACAGTAAACACTGATCCCCATGGCCACAGTATAGCTGCCTATCTCCAGGCCTCACATCTGTGTTCCAGATGGAAATAATGAGGCAGGCAAGGGGCAACAGGGGGAAGTAGGAAGGAGCCATACATGTACCAGGAAAACAGAAGTTTTACACAAAGATCAGCTTCAGTGTTAGTGATCAAACTGTGTCCAATAGCCACCCCTGGCTGCAAAGGAGATGAGGGAGGGGCGTGCATCTTATCTGGGCACATTGCTTCCTTGAACAGTGCTGGAGTTAGCTAGCAAGGAAGAAAAGACAACAGATATCAGATAAACAACTAGCTTGGAACAAGGTGGGACTTCAAGAGGTGACAGTGGAGAGAGAGGGAACAGGTTTGATACTGAAATTCTGAAAGCAGAAGTTACAGCCCTTCTTTTCATCATCTACTGCAGCTCACCAGTGTTTAGCTGGGAGTTTAAACCCGTTCCTTCGCAAATGCAAAGTCCTAAATGCAAAACACAAGCTAATTGAACAGGGAAAACAAAAAGTTAAAGAGACCAGTATTCCTCTTACACAAATTGTTTGCTTTTCCTCTTTTTCTTTTTTAGTTTTTGTTTTAACGTAGCTGGACTGAACTGAAACAGCCCCCTACCTTAGCGAAATCTGCACTGCAGCTTTACCAGAGTCCAGGTTTACTGCCTTTGTGCGCCCCCCAAAGAATAATTATTCATAAGCCACTTTATTTTTTTCAGTCCTGATACTTCTCTGTAACTCATGTCTTTGCACAGTAAATGAACATACCGAGAATGACTTCTCACTCAAGGCACCAGGAAAACATGAGAAATGGGTTTTAATAAAGAGGGCTTGAAAAGGGATCCGAGGGAGAGCGGACAAGGGACCTGGTTTCCCTCCAGTGGCAGAAAGGACATCAGGGAGCACTGAAGAGTTCCAGTAATTACTCTCATCACGGGACCTGTGTCTGCTGATTGTCAATGTTTAGCTAACTATAAAATATACTCGCTGCAAGATTAAATGTCATTTACATAAAGTATAAATTACACACAGTCTGAACAGAAACTTCATTTTCTAATAGAAATATATTTCAGCCTTTTTTCTTATGAAAAATAATTACTGTTTGCTTTTCAAAGTCAAATAATACAGAAAAACTGAAAATCCTCCTCATAGGCCCAACCCACTGGGAAAACTACTTTATTGCACATCCATCTCAGGCTTATTTTTATATCGATTTACACCACACATGCACATTTTTAAAACGAAAATGAAATCACGTGGTCATGGTAGGGGCTGGGAACACATGTCCTCTCGCCCCTTGTATTCCCTGTGGGGGACCCACAGTTACGGTAGCACCTCACAGAGGCGTGAGTTAGGTGATGGGTGAGGAAGGACCCTCGGTCCTCATCGCTTCACGGGACAGGCTAACATATTAAAGGCCTAGCCACGGTTTGTTCCCTTGCTTCTCTGCCCCAGACCCATGTGATCTTCAAAACAGCAATCTCTGACACGTGTAACTTTTCCCTGGGTGGGCTGTACCCCCAAGAGATGCATTCCTACGCCACCTCCTCCAAAAACAACTTTCATCAGTAATGAAGCTGACATTTTTATCTCCATCTGTCGACTTGCCTATGAACCTATCCAATTACTTCCCTAGATAAACTCCTAGAAGTAAAAGTGCTGGATCAAGGCGCATGGACATATAAAGTTGTGGTGCTTACAGCCAGATTTCCTTTCGGAAAGTTTACACGCACAGAAACACAAGTGTCTCATTTCCTCTATCTTCATCAGCACTGGGCATTTTCTTTTCATCTTTTCCATCTCTCTGAAATGAAAATGCTATCTGACTTTATTTGCAATTTTGTTATACTGAGGGTGCATCATTTTTCATAGGCTTGCTATATTGTTCTATGAATTGTCTAAGAAATTAAATTTTATTATTATAGCCAATGTCCTAATAGACATCCGCTCATGGTCAAATTACATCACAAATACTTCACCCAGCCCAGTCCTCTCGCTACTCCTCCAAAGCACTGAGGTCAGGTTCAGAGCTGCAGCGGAAGCCATCTCCGAGTCTTTTGCGTGGAAAAAGAACTTAATAAAAGATACCTCCCAGAGAATCTTCATGAGGGACAGAGAACCAAGCCTGGATGCAGCTCAGCCAGGAAGCGAGCTGCAGGAGGGCCCAGTGGCCCCTCTCGACTCACAAACCCTGCACACCCTGGACACCTCTCCTCAAGCCCCTGCAGCCGCCGCCTCCAAAACCTGGATGCAGCTCCCAGTTCACTCACCAGAGTGGATGCCTGGGGTCGTCTGCTTCTTCTCATCGGCAGGGGTCTCTGCATCTGCGGTGGGTGTGTCTGACTGTGGCTGGGGCCCGCCACGTTGGGGGCTGGGAAGATGAACGTTCTACGGTAGATAACAGGGACGTAAAACGTGGTGACGCCCCCACGCCTAGGAAGGCTGCGGAAAGAAAGGGCGGTGTCCACCGAAATTCTTGAAGACTTGACCTGTTTACTGTCACGATACCTTTGGGTTGCCAGAAGCTTCCACCTGTTCCACTGACCTCAGGCAATTCACAGCCCCTCCTCACACTCTAATACGCCCATCACCCACCTCCATGACCTGCTGACTCCCCTCCCCGAGGCGCCATCTCCGCTTCCGCCTGCCAAAACCCTGCTGCTCCAGGCTACATTCCATTAAAAATTACGCCTAAACTATACAGCGGTCCCCCTTTATCCATGGGTCTGCTTTTCGGAGTTTCAGTCACCCTTGGTCACCACGGCCCAAAAACATTAAATGGAAATTTCCAGAAATAAATGATTCATACATTTAAATTGCTCGTCATTCTGAGTAGCATGATGACATCTTACGAATTCCATGGGGGGACGAGAATCACCCCTTTATCCAGCAGCTCCACGCCTCAGACGCTCCCCACGCTCCCCACGTTCTCCACGCCCCCACGCTCCCCACGTTCTCCACGCCCCCACGCCCCCCACGCCCCCGCCCGTTAGTCACGTTGAGGCCATCAGCTATCAATTACCGAGCGACTAGTGAGGCGTCCAACGTGGAGGGGCCCGTGTTGAAGTAACGCTTGACTTTACGCAGTAACGGCCCCACAGCACGAGGCTGGCGGTGCGGGCAACTGGGATGGGCTGAAGAGAAGCCGTGAAGTGCTTCCTTTGAGTGAAAAAGTGAAAGCTGTCGACTTAATTAGGCATATTGTTATCTCACGCGGCTCCAAGAAGGGTGAGTCCAGGGCACTACGTTGTACTGAAAGAACATGTTCACTAACTTTTATTAAGTATATTGTTAAACTTGTTCTATTTTATTATCGTTGGTCATCTCTTACTGCACCTGATTTATAAATTTCTACCTTTATCATAGGCCTGTATCTATAACAAAAGCCTAGTGCATGTACAGTTTGGTACCGTGCACGGCTTCAGGCGTCCACTGGGGGGGCCTGGGGCGTGTCGTCCGTGGAAGAGGAAACGACGGCCTTGCACGGCCTGAAGTTTCAGGCTGTCTCGGAAAAGACAAAAACAGTTGCCTCTGCCTCTTTCCGGCCACACCTGAGAGACGTTTGCTCGTTCTTGTAGGGAGGATAACTCCCCTGGGCGGGAGACAGCCATTCCCTGAAGCAGACATGGCCTCCGTGGTGCTTACACTGTTTTTTTTAGAAAACGTTCGCTTAAGGAATTGAATAGAAACTTCCTCCTCAACCTGGAATTCTTCCAACCGCCCCTTGCCACCCTTCCTGCCCAGAACGGTGGAACCCTGTGGCGAAAGATCGCCTAATGATGTTGATTGACGTCTAGACAGTAACCACGTTTGGACAGGTCTGTTCAATTTGTCTGACTTTCTCTTCGCTACGCTAGGTGGTGCCTCCCAGCAAAGGCGATCAGGCCCTTCCCAAGGAGCCCTCCCAAGGGCGGGGGAGGGCTTCTGCACACACTCTTGGCCTTGAACCAGCCACACTAGGACCCCCACGGCAGGGGCCAGTGGAACCTCTGTTAGATAACATGCATCGGAAAAAATACCCAAGGAAATTTACAAACATCAAAGGGCCTTGGGAGGTCAAATTCACGGGACTCTTGTGAAGCATTTGCTGTTTTCTAAATGTTCTATTACACGCATGCATTTTGTTTTTAAATACATACTAGTTTATCCTGTTTCATCTACGCCAACTACCCTGCTTCCTCTCGTCCTCATCACCTGGGGAAGGTCCACCATCTTTCAGGACTCGCTGCTTCAGGAGCCTTTCCTAATCCTCCCCTGCCCCCTCCCCCTCCCCCCTCTCTCCTCCCCTCTCTCCCCCTCTCTCTTTTTCTTTCTTTCCCTTTCTTTTCTTTCTCCTATTTATCTCTCCACACCCCAAAACACAGAAGACCTCTGGGCTAGTCCACTATGTCTTGTTGCCTGGCCAGGAATTAGATTGCGTCATGTAAACATCCTGCTCTGCTCCTGCTGCACTCTTTGTGAGCAAAGATACGTTTAACTTTTTTTTTAAATCTCAAACCATGACCGGCCCCCAACAAATGTTCGCAGAACAGAATTCTCATTATTTTCTTTAACCAAGGAAAGTTTACCTTATCAGAACAATGGTTCCCAATGCCACCTTTCTCTAAGAAATTGCATCAGCTTGGACTTAGCAATGTTCTTGAGGAACCTGAGGCCTCAGTTTTTTTCACAGAATCGACTTTTGGAGGTTCAGAGACTTTCCCATGTTCCTACAAACTTCTGGTGATCCTCTCAGATGCTCCTGTGACTGTCTCTGAGGCCAGAGTTCTATTAGGTGATTCCTGAGGGAGAGAAGTAGGAGAATACATTTCTGGAAGTAGAAGCACTAACAAAAATGTGTAGAACTGCCCTGGCTGGTGTGCCTCAGTGGACTGAGGGCTGGCCTGCAAACTGAAAGGTCGCCAGTTCAATTCCCAGTCAGCACATGCCTGGCTTGCAGGCCAGGTCCCCAGTGGGGGCGTGCAAGAGGCAACCAGTTGATGTTTCTCTCCCTCTCTTTCTCCCTCCCCTCCCCACTCTGTTAAAAATAAATATATAAAATCTAAAAAAAAAAAAAAACTTCCTCTGTGACCTAGACCTATAGAGAGCCCCCACCGGCCCACCATGCAGACCCGCCAGCATGGGCAGCAAAGGCATGTAGGCAAAGGTAGCTACTGCAGGGTTGTTTGAAGTATTTTAAAAATTGCATTCAACCTGAGTCTCTGGAGAAACCAAATGAAAGAACGTTCCTATAGACTCTGGAATATTCTCCAGTGGTCACATGAAGGGGATAGAGGTACAGGTGGTTAAATGGGAAGATTGCCACGGCGCAGTGTTAACCAGACAAAGGACCACATCGGTCCTTCGGCTATGACTCCGTGAGGTAAAAGTTTGTTTTGAACCACGAATGTAGGTGGGACATGCCTGACACCTACGTATGCACCTGTGAGCAGTGACTGCTTCTGGGCGGGGAAGAGGGTTTCCAGGAAACGCTAAGGCAGGACCAATGTGTTTACTTCCGTGTTAAAAATTATATTATGAAATGTTTATTGTCTGCATGTTTATGAGAGCATGTTTCTATATTCTTTTAATTATAAAAATTAAAAAGAATGGCATTTCATGACATTGTTAGAATTCCCGAAGACGCTGAGATGAAGACTTTTACGGAACACCATGGAAACTGATTTATTAGACACTAAATAACTAAATTTTGCATGTCTGCATTACATCCCTGTCATATTACACTGTAGCCCTACACTGTGACAATTTAAAAAAAAAAAAGTAATGCAGTGAAAGAACTTAAACCAAGAAACTCCTATTGATTCATTTACTTTCCTTTTCTGAAAACTGGGGGAAACTATAATTTATTTTCAGAGTCCATTCCAAGAACACCAGCCTCTCAGTCAGTGTGGTTTGAGGAGCCCAAATCTAAACAGAAAGTAAAGAACCTAGAAAAACTAGAATCAAAGAAAAGTAGGCCGTGATTATTGGGGATCCGAGACAATACCAACTAAACAGACTGAAATCCTGAAAAACAGATTAAACAAACATCCTGGAAATTGGTTCAGATCAAAATCACTCTGGAAACACCTGCAGAATCGCCCACCTGGACCACACTGAGCTCTCTGTCTTCTCACAAAAGATCTTAGCAGGCGGTATTAATATTTATAATGAATTTTCTTTGTGAAGGAACATATATTAAAAAAAAACAGTGAAAAGACCTGTGGGATCACAGTAATTTAAACTTACGTCTTTGGCTGCTTTCGTGCCATAGTACCGTGGGGTTTTATACGTGTGGAGAGATTCGGGACCATGTTATACTTCTTACAGTGGGATTTCACACATATAAGCTGAAAATAAAACAATGTCTGGGAGAAAATTTCATAACATGCTCAACAAGCATTGTTATCAGAATTCATAGCCCTATAGTCATTTTTTTATTATTTTTACAAAAAGGAAGAAAATGTTAAATATGCAACTAAAGATCGCCCTCTAGTGGGGTGTAGTATTTATATCAATATAAAACACTGACCTATCTGCAGAAAGTGTTCCATGCAGATTAGGTACCCATAAAACAGACTATGCTTGGAAAATATTGCCTCAAACCACAGTGGGTTTTTTTGTCAAAATTCATTGCATGGTTAAATATTCTTCTTTTCCACTATTAAATTAAATGCAATTGCTTAGTCTTTAAAATACCTTTTTCTTCCCAAAGCACATGAAGGCTTGAAACCACAACCACTTTTTCTTCGTTAAGTACCCTCCTTTGTTTAGAAAACTTTGAATATAAACATGACTCCAAATGAATGTAAGATGGGGACACAGTTGTCCCTCTTAAAAGCTTCTGTTCTTTAGGCTTCAATGCAAATCCGCTGATGCAGGCTTGATAAGGACCAAAACCGAAATTCCTCTTTAGGCAGAATGGAGAGGTGCCAGGGAAGCCTGTTTCAGGAAAATCCCCAGGACTGGCGACCTGTATACAACTGTTAACATACTCAGTGACCCACCACCCAAGTGAAAGGAAAAAGACTTTGAAACCCTAGCGCATTGAGAAGGTGTAACGTGATTGAGAAGGTCAACCATAGGCGTTTCATCAAAGCAAGGTTCTCAAAGAAATGCTAGCCATCGGCTCCTGAAGTGGAAGGGCATTTAGGGTTTATTTCACTCAATACCTCACCTTCGCAATTTTCGCTACGTTCGTACCTGTCTGCGCAGTTGTTTACTTAATGTTTATCTTTAATTAGCATGACTCTTGTTTAGATAAAGGGAAGCCTAGATTGCACACTGTAAATGGAAAAGAGCCATAAAAATAAAGAAAATGGAAAGAAAACAGTATCATTACCTTGTAGAAACTGGTTTGCACTGAGGTTGAGGCCTGCTCTCTTTTGTTTAAAAAGAAGCGGGGGGGGGGGGGGGGAGACCGCAAGAAGAGACAGATGTTCGGGAGGAAGGAGCACCCAGAGGAGACGTTGGCTCGCATCTGTTTCTGGAAGAATGAGGATCAGGAATCACTTTCTCACTGTGATTCCATGTTCTTCAAAGCTGGTGTCTGTAAAACACCAGCGTCAGCTCCCATGTTACCAGGGGTCCGTGTCCGCAGTTTAGGAAATCCAGCCTCTCAGTGATTGGAGAAAATAAAACTCAGGAGGGGAAGTGCCTTGCCTGAGGCTGGGTGGGGGACCCACAGACCCTCGGGGCGTGCTCATTGTAGGGCTCTAGATGGCAGCTCCCGGCTTCAACCCCATCCCCCGCCCCCCAGCAGCACCCGGTCTCTGTGCTGCGTGCTATGTCTGGTGGAGCAAACCGCCTCGGCCCCTGCGTTCAAGGCAGGTCACAGACCCTGGAGAATTAACACCCCAGGAGCACTTCTCAACTAGTGACCAAGGGGATTCGTGCACAGGTGTCCGGGCTCCCTCTCCTCCCATGGCGGAAGGGTGGTCCAGGCTGGCTCCAAGCTCCGCCTACTAGGGGAACCCAAATTAAGACAGTTACATGGTGCCTGAGCAGTAGACTCCGTTTTTAAACCCAGCTTTCTACCTCGGTGTCTGGGATGGTTGTTGTTTGGCCTCATTGCCATGGTGACCCAAGATCTTCGGGCTAACTGGGCCAGCTCTGAAAAGACAGTGGCTTTAAGTTATGAGCGTGTCCAGCTAGAGGGTGACCAGTCCTCCTGATTTGCCCAGGAGAGAGGGGGTCCACGGGCCGTGAGGCCTGCAGTGTGGTAAGTCCCAGGCCAGCCTGGACCCTGGCCACCCTCGCTATCTGCTGCCTTTCCTGGGGAGGGGGCTACACAGTTCTGAGTTCAGAGACCCCACCGCCCAGCTGTGACAGGTAGGTACAAGCCACACAACATCAGTCTGGCGGCGGAGCCCCTGGGGCCCCACGGTGTGGTGCCTGCCCCAGCGGCATGAAGGACGGTTCTGCACTCTACCAGTTCCGCACGCGTGTCCTTGTGTCCCGGGGGAAGTTAGTACAGCACACCTGTGCGGGTGCAGACATTCACGTCAAAAAGTGGAAAAACAGGCGTGGATAGGGTTACTTTCTTCAACGAGTTCATTCGATAAAAATAATAGCACACAGTTTACATACCCAGGGCAAAAGTCTTGAAGAAGTTTGGGGAAACTCAGCTATGTCGATGATACTAGAAATCATATGTTTATAACTTTTTAGGTAAGTTAAATTGAATCTGTTAAGTCGATATCTATGTGCGTGTGTTTAAGTAACTGTTTCTGTTAACGTATTAAGGATAAGAATTCCTATCTGTCAGGATCAGAGAAATGAATCCAACAATCTCTACCAGACAGCATAGAACCAAAAACCATGTTTCAAATGCCCTATTTGGGGGCCCTTCCTATGTGCAGATTAGATGGCTGAGTAGCCATCGGGTGCTGGTCACTGAGAGGGGAGGGCCATTCTGCTTGCTCATTCAGAAATGTGTGCGGCATACACACCCTTGTGCCAGCACTGGGCCTGGCCCTTTATCCAAGAGCGAGGAAAGCAAACCCAACTCTTGTCCTTGGGGAGTTGGTAGTCAAGAAGGCTAGACAGCCATTAATTAAATAATCACACAAACAAACACACAATCATTGTCACTGAGGTAAGAAAGCATTTAGCATGCTACTTTGGATGTGCAGGGGAAATATCTTTATTCTCTGTAACTGGCCTTGCCCTGCTCTCAGAGGCCTGGGTCAGGGGGCCAGAAGGATGGAGGATGTGCAGAAACAGAAATTGAAACTTGCCGCTTAGGGGGTCTCAGTCCCTTCTGGTTTAAGCACCGCCCCTTTTTGGTGTGTGTATGGTCAAAATGTACACACTTCATTTTTTTTTCACAGTCGGTATTTCGTATTAGTTTCAGTGTACATCATAGTGGTTAGACAGACAAACAGTCTCTTTTGGCTGAAAATAGTGTCTTTCGAGTAACCTTTTCTCTTTCTTGGCAAAGAGTATTTTTCTGCGCCTCTCCCCAGTCTGCTCACTAAGATCAGCTTTCCTCTCTGTGAAGAGGTTCGGTTCTTTAAAGAATTAGTAGCCCAGGAAGGGACCCCCTCTTCTTCCGCGTGGGCTGAATAACAAGCAACAACGATGGGGTGGCTGCAACAACCAGCTTTAACTTGCCACAGCTCCGGAGGCTGGGAAGTCCAAGAGAGCAGAGCGGGTATCTGGCACGGGAGCCTCACCATGCACCCTGGTTCTGTCCAACTCAGCCGGCTGTTCTCAGGGGTCTCCTCCATCTCACCAACCCGGCTACAGCCAAGGCACTCTCATGCACCGGCCCCCACAGCCTCCAGAGACCCTGGGGTTTATGTTGTGACTTCGCGTTTCAGAACTATGTTTGTTGAGCACGTACTGCATGCCAAGCAGTGGGGCTCAGCGCTTTTGAGATTATTATCTCACCTGGTCTTCACAATGGTTCTTTGGAGTAGATACTGTGGTCGCCATTCAGAGATGAGGAAACAGAGCTCAGAGAGTTTCAGCCACCGGCCAAGATGCAGAGGCAAGGCCATCTGGTATTTAAACCAACCTCTGCCGAGACAGGAAATCCAAGTCGCCTTTGAAGACATGCCTCTGAAAGAGAGGCCAAGACGGCGGGAACAAATCATAGCTCCGCCACTCACTCACTGTGAGACTTCAGGTCGGTCACTTAGCCTCTCTGATCCACCCTTCCCGGCCCATAGAAAGGGGGTGGTGAAGCCTGCCCACCTCTCCGACATGGTTAATAAGAAACAAGTTCTATCTGCGTTCTTTGGTGGCAGGCAACACAAAATGGTATTGGTCAGTAAAAGCAGAAAAGGAATTCACTGGAAGGATATTCAGGAGCCTCCAGAATATGTGGGAAGTCTGCAAAATTGGGCGTGAACGAAGATTAGGAACCAAGGAACGCAGATCAGGACCCTGACACAGAACATCCATCGGGGGCGTTGCCCTTGGACCATCACCTTTGCCTGTCCAAGTCAACGCACTCACAACTCAAGGTCCTGGCTGAGGCTCTGATTCCTCGGCCTCGTGTCACTGGCCCACTCTGGGCAGCAATGGAATGGGAAGTCTCTGGAGGCGACCTCTGTGGCCTTCCTAGCGAGCAGTCGGAACACTGATTGAGCACACTCACGAAGGTCAGGATAATTTCTGAAAAAGGGCCCAGGATACTGTTAGAAGGGGTGGGGCATGCTGAGGGTGCAGGGGAAGGTAAATGTTAACTACAGTATAAAAGGTCATACAAATGTAAAGTAGTGGTTATTACCATTTTTCTTGTTCTTTGCAGCAAGCCCTGCTCTACACAGTGGAGGGAGGGGGTGGGGCAGGGGCGCAGCCTTTGCTTCCCAAAAGGCCTTTTCCTTACTCTTGATTTCCAGCATTATAGTAAAAAAATACAGTGCGGAGCAAATGTAGGTTTCCAGTTGTGAGTGCAGGAAGCACAGAGTTCATTCCTGCGTTGTTTATTGTGTTAGTTTCCGTAGGAACTGCATTTGCCCCACCCTGTGGGTTCCTAATGGCAAACCTAGAGTTTGAGATTCAGTTTACACTGAATCTAAAATCCTCTCCCCGAAGTGTTGACCGTGTGTAGCAAAAAGGTAAATCAATAAGTGGACATTGAGCATGAGGAAATCCATGGACTTCATGGCTCCTGTATGAAGTGACTGGTAACAAACATAATCCGATGATCATGCCTTTTTAAGGCAAAGACAGTAGTTCACGTGCCCAGCCTAAATGTGCGGCGTGGCCATTCGGCTGGGAAAGAATGTTCTTGTTTAGGTTCAGAACAGAATAAATCACGGCCTGAAGGTCCAAGAACATAAATCTTACCATCATCATTTACAAAATGTTGCTGTTGAAACCTAGGCCATTATGCAAAAAACATAGTTCCTCGAGAGGAAATACTTCAAACATTAATGTAAATAATAATGTGTTCAAGTTTTAAAAATGTAACTAAGAGTGCAGGAGTTATATACATAATGCTTTCTTTTCCTCTTTTTTTTTTTTTTAAATGCCATTTTAGGAAAAATGTCTCCTCTTGGGCACAAATATAACGGTTGAGAAATATTAGCAGATTATTTGTAAATTCAGTTTAGTTTTTCTACCATAAAGCAAGAAAAAAGTGTAGGGGAAATTAAATTTTTTGTGTGTTTCATCTGAATTGTATGTAGAAATATGTCCCGAAGAGGATGGGGGGAGGGAGGAAGAAAATGTAAAAGAATAAAAAGAACTCAAATTTGTAAAGCTAAAAAGAGCAACTTTACAACTCAAAAATTCCTACATGATTTTGTTGTAAATATTAAAACCAAGCTGTAGTAAGTCACTTCAGAGATTTTTCTTAATGTTTGATTGACAATATCTGAATAATCCATTTAAACACCAGTTGAATTTCAAAATGATTCAGCATGACATGAGGCAAACCTGTAAGATGGACTTAAGCATTTTAAATTACATGGTATGTTACTATCAATATAAGTGTACCCAATGTGTCTAATTTTCGCCTACACAGCTAGAAAATAATAGGTAACAAAAGCTTTTAAGAAATGCACATTTGTATACGAGTTCCATTTTCTTTTCTCATTGTCTATTGATACTGTATCTCGTGTTGTTCTGATGACACAAATTACACAGCCTTACCCTTCATTCAGATTACAAAGCAAAGATAAACGTCCTCTAAGTAAATTTTAACACCTCCTTCTCCTTCTGTTAATTTAAAAGAAGCACTGGCCACCTAACAAGAGAAAAAGACATTCTCCCCATCCACTATTATTTGCAAATACTGTGTTCTTGGAAAAAGCCCTACAGTGCTACTGTTTTTAAGTCTAGATCAATAAACATCATCCAGGGTAAAAACCGCAGTGTTTTATCTATAATGCTTAGACTTGAGGAAGCAGCATAAGATTTGTAGAGTAAAATCTCCACAAAGAATATTACTGTGGATCAGAATTGGTGTGCATGAGCTAATAAATTTTGGTCAGGCTGGCCCTTAGGATTACTCCTCTGTCTGAATTTTAGCTTTGTTTTTCTCTCTGTCTCTCCCTCACCGCGTTGAACCTGGAAATAGCATCAGTCTTGAGCTCGTTAGTTTGATAAACTGGCTTAAGTGTGCAAAAACAATGGCCACCTCCAGCACAGAAGCATTTATGGGTCTCCTGGAAATTCTAAAAAACACCAGGAAGTGTTTAGGTACTGAATCACAGCCAAGTATTCTGAATCTTTAATTTTTTTTTTCTATGGGGATGTCAGCATTAAAATATAAAACATGCTTTTCCCACTTGGTTTCTGTTACTTGTAAAGCATTCAAGAGCTTCTGGGCTAGAATTACTTCCTTCTCAGACAAGAGAACAGGCAAAAATTCCAAAGCCCATTAGCAGCTCTTCTGACGGCCTTTGTTTACATTTTTGACCCAACAATGTAATAAAAATGACTAAATACTAAACCTGAGCACCGTGCTTCTAAATCCATCTTATTTTTTTTAATAATATTTATCCATGCAGCGTTCTCATCTTTGGTGGTTTAGATAATGCATGTTGAAATAAATTTCAAAAGATAACTAGTTTGTTTTCAGATATAATGTATCCATCATCCAAATAACCAGGCACTTACGACATAGAAAACCTCTGGATTAAATGATTTGTTTCAAAGGTGGTTCAGGTTATAGTTCAAAATTAAAGTTCCCAGAGCAGAAGCAGGAAAAACAAGACACACTTACTGGGCTTCATTCATTTAAACACGTGTTTATGAATTTCTCTGTTGTCTCTTTTAAAATAAGAACCTAAAACTGAAATTTGGGCTGGAGTGTTCTTCTGCTTGGTTAGTTTTCATTTTTAATTAAGCTCATTTATTGTTTATACTAGAATACTTCAGACAACCGATAGCGGAGAAGAGAGATTACAACCGTGTTGTCTCAAATCTCCACTTTATCTTTGTTTACTGACTGCATTAGTATTTTTAAACAAATCACCCCAACAACTGAACGGTAAGATGTTTACTCACATACAAATAAACACTGATCTAGGTATGAAGATATCGAATGCACCGACTTACAGCATTAACAAATTTGGGACAATTGTCCATCAAAAGGGAATGGCTCATAAATTTTGGGTAGAGTCGTGTGATCAGGATGGAGAATGCTTTACAACCGTTTTTGAAAAATTGAGCCGATCTGCATCTACGATGTAAATGTTTATGCGTGACATAGTGTTGACCGCCAAGAGCATTCTGCGTTCAGTAAGAATAATTTATAATGAACAAGTGTTCATAGATACGTTTGAGCATCGCTTACGTTTTAATAACTCAGGGCGTGATTTACAAATGATTATTTAAAGGGTTCAGAAGGGCACCAAACTACCTGTTAATGGTTACCATGCTGAACAGGACGTGAAAGAAAGCGCATCCAGTCTTTGCCTGTGCCTGTTACCCCTTTTAAACAAAAGACCCCACATTACCTCAAACGGTGCTCGCTTTGTGCGCTGGTTCAGCTAAGAATTAAACATATGTCATTTGCATGAGGTACGGGGGATAATGCAAAAAGAAATGTGAATATCAAGAACTAGGAGAGGAAAGTGACAAATATCCAGTGAAACAAATGCAAAATAATGATGATAATAATAATGCTCCCTAACTGGACAAAAAGGATATTTGAAATATTTCAGCCAATGGTGGAAACCGAAAGGCCTCAACCTTCCTAGAGAGCGCTTCTGCATTGTTTATCAGGAGCTTTCAGGCATTCGCAGTCTTTTTAAACCTTCTCTATTTTAATGGTTTGGGTATTACCATATAATTGGAGGATCGATTCCCAGGATGCCTTCCGCTGTTCCCCCACAACACACGTAAAGGAATGAACGGTCACGCGTGTCTCTTGTGCATGCAGCGCCATGCCCCGCGCGTCCTGGGGGCCGTTTGGCGCAGTCAGCACAGTCGCCTGCACCTTGGACGTTTCTGCCGAGATGAAGGGTCTGACCCCAGGTCCAGCGTCACCGCCTCTGATGATCCTTGGATGTCGCTGTGCTCTCACATCCTCATTCGCTAAATGGACCGAGGGGACACTACTCGGTTAAAATTGATTGATGTTGAATCTTCGTATCTATTTTGCAAAACAGCTGCGAGAATTAAATTGTATACATATATGTAATTTCTGTAATTTGTGTCTCGAGGAAAGAACCCCCTCCATGGGCGTTCTTGAATCCATATTTTCACTTCTAAGAATGTAGCCTAAGGAAAGGGAGAAGCTCACAGCACTACCTTAGCGAGCAAAGAGTGGGGAACAGCCTGAGAATCTAGTCAGAGAGGATTGTGGGATTTAGCTGCTGCTGTGATATTACCTTGATTACTTACGATCTGCTGGACCCTGTTCCAAGGCTTTAGTCACTCGTGTGTTCTCCAGAACAACCTCATGTGACCTCGTACTGTCACCTTCTGCCCTCACAGGTAACGAAAGAGAGACATGGGTCCTTCCAATAACCTGCCCAAGATCCATCACCCGTCAGGAGCAGAATCAGACCAGGCAGTCAAGAGGCCAAAGCCCGAGTTCTCAACCAGCACACTGGTGGATATGCATCCGATGGGTCACAAGGTAAACCATTAGAGACCAGGGGATATCACTGACATGGGGACACGGTCATAGTTTCTTGTCGCATGAAAACATAATACAACATGGTACGTATAGTGTGGTATCTTGCTAGTGTGCATTCACATGCAGACAGAATTTTCTAAAACTAACATATTTCTTGTATAATTGGAATTGGCCAAAAAAGAAGTTATTTTTAATCATTTTATGAATGTTTAATGACACAATATAGTGAGCAAAAAGAGTGGGAGGGGCTGACTGCATATATTATAAAATAGGATCCCAAGTTTTGGAGTCCCAGGTCCCCACGGCAACGGGCCTTTCCAGTGAATGTCCTCATCTGCATCCTCTTGGTACAATCTCGCGCACACACACAGCGAAAATGGGGTAAAAACACACGAAAACATTTTCAGTGATTCTCTGGAAGGTGACATTTAAGAGTAACTTTTATCTTTTTCATTGTACTTATAAAAACATTTTCCAAAACTTCGTAATTTAAATGTAGAAATTTTAATATAAGAAAATATTATAATTAATACTTATATTTATCCATGACATATATAAAGCAGTGCAAGCTTTCTTTGTTACATGCATATGGATTTGTGTCGTGTTTGTGAAGTTGTATTTTTTTAATTGGAAAAACCCACACAATACGGTTTGACACAGAGCGATGCCCCATTCACTCATTACCCAGACCCAGTGATGAGCACCGGTTGTCAGGGCTGCACCGCATTTGCCTCAGTTTACCAGGAAAGAGCTGGGGAGCAGGGTCAGGACTGGGGTGAGACCAGTGAGGTCTCCCTGCGAGTGAAGAATTTAAGGTGACACTGGAAAGTGCAGTAGTCAAATCATATTTTAACGCAATGATTTTTTAGAAATTAAAAATAATGCAAAAAAATCTATGAGGAACAAATGTCAAAAGTTTAAAGACGGACAGATCCCGCCTCTGCTAGCATGACTCACCCTAGTTCCCAGGCTGCCTTCCAGAGAGAGAAATGGGGGCGGAGGCGAAGGCCTTGCAGTACAGGGAGGAAGAAGAGGGAAGAAAGAGCTCAGCCCTCAGCGCAGGCCCCAGCCCGGGAGACAGAGGAGTGTTTGCCCAGAACCCACGCAGATCGGGGGTGCGCTGGTCCCTGCCAGGGGGAGGCAGGCACCAGCTTTAAGAATGAAGTGAGGGGCCCTGAGGACAGGCCGGCGCCCCTGGGCCCGGCCCTCAGCCTATGGAACAGCCCTACCCATGTTGTGTTCAACGGCCGAGCGCTGCCCCTGTGACTTGTATGAGAAATGCCGCCTTGTCACCGCATTCCAGCGGAGAGCAGCCGGGGAGTGGAGCCTGGCCCTGCCAGAGCACCCGGGATGTAAAACTCCTTACACATGGAATATACATGTA
Source organism: Anoura caudifer (assembly GCA_004027475.1). Lineage (NCBI taxonomy): Eukaryota > Metazoa > Chordata > Mammalia > Chiroptera > Phyllostomidae > Anoura > Anoura caudifer. The sequence goes on along the minus strand of PVKU01012265.1, from coordinate 9,472 downwards.
AAAATGTGTAGAAGTTATAAACTAAGTAGAGTTACAAAAAAAAGTAGAGGGAATTAATTCATCTCTTTCTACCATCTCAGATGATGGCGGAGAGTGTTACCCAAAAGTCTAAACTGGGAGGAATTTTCCAAGGGTATATATGTAGGATAATATTTGAAGAATGAAATGAATCACAGGTGCTTTTTTATCTTTAGCTGCATAGATATCCTGGCAAACAAAATTAGAAGATAATACAATTCTTATCATGACCAAAAAAACTCCTATCTCCCACTCGCAAAAAAAATCCCACAAAGCTTACAAGAACAGAAAGTTCTAGAAATATTGTCATTGACACCGCCTAGCCACTGGTTTGAAATCTAAGACATTTCTGGAATTCCCCTAAAACTTATTGAGCATCAAGTAATAGATCCCAACAAAAAGGAAACTCCCAAATAATACATTTCAGAAGAAAAAGTAAACATCAGTTCAGAGGTTAAACCTCAGCTCTGACAATATGCTTAATATTTTCAGCACAGTTCCCCAAAATTAATAATTATCCATATTAGAAAGGAAGCAGACAAATGACTATCTTAACATAATTAATTTGACGTTTACTCATTGTTGTAAAATTATTATTGTCACAGAGTCATATTTTAATGTGCACATGTCAATAAGGCAGGCCAGGGATGAGGGTTCAAATAGTTTTAAGAAGGAAGACAATTAATTTTTGTGATTGTTGCATAAACATTGCATTAGGTGTCAAAGTAACACACTGGAAAAATTCAAATGGCTTCATAAAATCAGAGAAGGAGCGTCATAATTACACGTATCAGAGAGTGATTGACTATTCTTTTAACAGAATTCCTTCGCTGAAAATTAACAAACAGTGGGCTTTGCCAGAATGAAAATATGCACCATTGGTGGGACAAAAGATGAATAAGATTCTATTTTAACAGTTTTGGGTTTATTTTAATGTGTCTGAGAAACAAATATTACTAGCATACCAAGCCTGGAATACCACAATGCTATTGGTGATGATGAAATTTTCTTTCAAGTTCATATCAATGAAAACATAACGAAGCCGTGGGACCAGTATTACTTGGGTGTCGCAGACGCCCTCAGTACACCCCACGGCCCTGTGGCTCCCTTCCCCCTCCCTGGCCGTGGACTCCCAGTGTGCTCCCCTTCCCCACAGCCAGGCACTTGGGCTCTTTTGTCATCCCCAAGCCTCCGAAGACCCTTCTGCCTGGGAGCAGGGGGAGCTAGAAATGCCTGAACCAGCGGACGTGGGTGCAAGGGTAGAGACCAGATCTGTCCAAAAGAAATACAGTGTCTGGCATCTGAAAAGTTTCAATAGCTGTGTTTTTACAAAAACAAAAACAGGTTTTCACAATGATTTTGGCTATACACAGTGTTTAACCCATTATAGTCAAATATACCATTTCAACATCTAATCAATATTAGGAACTACTACTGAGATCTTTCCTATTTCTCTTTTTATTGATTGATTTGAGAGAGAGAGACATGGATTTGTTGTTCCACTTCCTTATGCATTCATTGGTTGAGTCTTACATGTGCCCTGACTGGGAATCAAACCCGCAACCTTGGCACGTCAGGATGATATTTTTTTCTTTTTGGTACTGAGTCTTGAAAATCTGGTGTGTATTTTACACAGCACATTTCAGTTTGGACTAACCACATTTCAGGGACTCGGTGGCCACGCGTGACTTGGGGGTGTCAGCTTGAACAGAGCAGTTCTAGACAGCTGCTGTGGACGGGACATTTGTGTCCCTCCAAAAGTCGTGTATTGAAACCCCGATCCCAGTGTGATGCTGTCTGGAGGTAGAACCTTTGGCAGATAATTAAGTCAAGAGGGCGGAGACTTTGTGAATGGCATTAGTGCTCTTATAGGAAACGATATGAAAGGGAGAGATGTCCTCTTTCTCTCTCTCCCGTGTGTTCTCTCTCTCCCGCATCCCTGTAAAGCTCCCTGCTGCTTGGAGCCAGTGGGATCCCCGAGGGAACAAATGGCCTTGAATAGTTCCAGAGAGTCTGACTGTTAACAGCTCCACTCAGTACTCCTCCCTCCCAGCCTTTGTTCTCCCTCGAAATAAGTCCTGGAAAAATATTTTAAAACAATCTGTTTGAAAGGACTTTAAAGTGTAATTGTGTCCCAGAAGTTCCTCTTTTGTGTGTGTGTGTATGGAGGTCTGTCCTGAACAAGTCCAGCCATTGTTCATGTAACAAGAATGGTTTGCATGACATCGATGTGACCTGGGAGCCAAGGACAGTGGATTAAAACGCACATGTGTGAACAGTGATGACTTCACTGTACTAGTCAGATGCCATAGAGGGAGCAGGTGTACTGCATGGCCGTCACATTCAACAGGACTAAGCAAGTAGAGCAACAAATCTGCATCAGATTTTGCATTAAGCTTGAACATTCTTCCACGGAAACTATTCCAAGGACTCAGAAGGCCACAGCTGTGGGCAGTTGGTGACTGGCAGCTTCATCAGGACAACGCACCTGCTCATGGATCACATCTCCTGCAGTGTTTTTTGGTGAAATAGCAAATCACCCAGGTGACTCAGCCCCCCTACAGCCCAGATTCAGCACCCTGTGACTTCTGGCTTTTCAAAACTAAAATCACCTCTGAAAGGGAAGAGATTTCAGACCATCAGTGAGATTCATGAAAATATGACAGGCAGCTGATGATGACTGGGAGAACTGTGTGAGGTCCCAAGGTCCCTACTTTGTAGAGTTTGAAGGGGACTGAGGTGTCACTGTCCTATGTACAATGTTTCGTGTATCTTGTATCTTCTTCAATAAGTGTCTCTAGTTTTCATATTGCATGGTCTGGATACCTTATGGATAAACCATACACACACACACACACACACACACACGAACACACACACGGAAGTAACAAGTAACAGCATGTTTAAATTCACATTGTTTTCCATTTTCTAAGCCAATATGTCACAAACTTAGGATGCCCTGGAGCCACAAGGATAGGCTGGTGAAAGTACATATTCTGGGGTCCCACCCTCACATGTTTGGGGCCAATATCCCAGGCCCAGAAATCTGCATTTTACCGAGTTTTCCCTCTGAGGCCGTGCAAGGTGAGCAGTGTGCAGCCACGTGGAGACAGGCCTTGTTCCGAGCATTCAGGTGTGACCCTCTGGGAACTTCTGTGTGGCCCAAGAGGAAAAACAGAGAACGCAAAGCCCGCCGGCTGCCTGGAGGGGGAGGCATGCCGGGGGAAGCACAGGACTAGAGGGTGTTGCTTAGGAATCAGCGCTGCATGAAGAGCAGCCAGCAGCTGGAAGTGGCTGCCAGCCAGCAGCTGGAAGTGGCTGCCGGCCAGCAGAGTGAACAGGTTAACGATAATCAGTGCTTCTAGCTCCACCCCCGCAGTTTCAATAGACAGAAGGTCCTGAACCGTAAAGCCATGGGGATTTGGTCCCCAGGGGACGTGTGACAATGTCTGAAGCTTCTTTGGGTTGTCACAAGTGGGCAGGTGCTATCGGCACCTAGTGGGGAGAGACCACAGACTCTGCTAACCCTCTTACAATGCACAGGACGGCCCCACAACAAAGAATGATCCAGACCCAGATGTCAGTCGGGTCCTGGTTGATAAGCTGCATTAGTTTCCTGAGGCTGCTGTAACAAAGGACCACAAACAATAGAATATATTCTCTCATAGCTCTGGAAGCTAGAAGTCTAAGATCAAGGTGTGAGAAGGGCCATGTTCCCTCTTGAAGCTCTGGGAAGGAGAATCTGTCCCACGCCTCTTGCTTAGTTGCTGGTATTTCTGACAATCCTCGGTGTTCCTTGGCTTCTGGCTGCGTCTCTCCAGCCTCTGACTGTGTCTTCACACGACATTCTCCTTGTGTGCCTGCCTGTCTGTTTGCCTGTATCTCTTCTCCTCTTATAAGGCCACTGGACATATCGGACTAAGGGCCCATCCTGCTCCAGAATGACCTCATCCTTACTTCCGTTTGGAAACAGTTTATTTCCAAATAAAGTCACATTCACAGTGTCAGGGTTTAAACCTTCAACATACCTCTTTGGGTGTACCCACACCCAAAGCCAGGCCCTAAACTAAGTTCTTCGTGTGCCTTGTTAGTCATTTTCCAGGTAGGGAGCCATTGACAAATAAGTGCCCTGGCCAGGTACCTCAGCTGGTTAGAGCATCATCCCTATAGGCCAGGGTTGCAGGTTTGATCCCTGGTCAGGGCACATACAAGAATCAACCAATGAATGTATAGAAAACTGGAACAACAGATCTCTCTCTCTCTCTCTCTCTCCATTTTTAATTTAAAAAAAAAAAAAAAAAAAAAAAAGAGAGAGATAGAAGTGGGACTTATACCAGAAAGGAGATGTTATGAGACCTTATTGAAATCTTCTTGGTCAACTCTGTTCATTGTTTTCCATTTCCCTCTAAGCTTGTTCAGCCAAGCGCACAGACCAAAACTACCCCTTCCTCTTTTTTAAACTTGAGCCAAATGTGCTAGGACACAGCACTAAAGAGTAGCTATGCCTTGAAGTGCTGAATAAGTTTTTTTGGGGGAAAAAAATATGTCATATATCTGCCAACAAAAAAATGAAGCGAATGGTGAAGCCCCTGGTAAAAATCAAAAAGGAAGGCAACCATCAGGGACGTGCCAACCATCAGGTCATCTTCGCGACGTGGGGAGGGAGATGAAAGTCAATGACACGCACGGTGTGACTTGACACCTCGCGGACGTGGCCTCATTAACACCAACTTGATTTCCGGTGACTGCGGGAGGTCTTGAGAACCTTTCATGTACGACAGCCAGACATGAATGCTGACACCACAGGATTTGTGTTCTCACACTTTTAGTTGAATTTCTGTTACATTAATAGGGGTTTGGGGACTTGAATACATTTCAGAAACCGCATAAATGACCCTGCCACAATGAAAGCTGACTTTAATTCAGGCAGCGGGCTTCGTGTTGAGTTATTTATTAAGTTAGTGAATGATTCGAGCACATCCCTGTACCAGCCCTTCCATCTCAGGCACTGGTGCTAAGAGTTTCTTTGTGTCCCAAAGTCGAGGGAAGCTTCCTCTCGCTGCTTATACCAAATGACCCCAAACTCAGTGACCTGAAACAACACAGATGTGTTATCTTGCATCCCTGGAGGTCAGAAGTTGATACTTAAATCCCACTGGGCTAAATTCAAGGTGCGAGCAGCTCTGGTTGCCTGCGGAGGTGATAGAACCAGGTCCAAGGGGAATTCAAAGGACAGACCAGGAATGTTGAAATAAATGCGCAAAGAGGTGTATTAGTTACCTACTGCTGCTGTAACTCATTACCGTGAATGCGGTGGCTTATTTCCTCACAGTTCTCAAGGTGGGAAGTCCTGGGACCAAGTTGCTGACAGGGCTGCATTCCTTCTGCAGGCTGCAGGGCAGGGACCCGTTTCCTGGCTCTCCAACCCCTGCCAGCTGCCTGCATGTCTTGGCCCCTGGCCCCTTCCTCCTCCTTCAAACCCAGCTCCGTAACACCTTCAAATCTCTGCCTCCCCGACCTCTTCTCATCTCCTCCGACTCTGATCCTCCTGCCTCCCTTTGACGAGGACCCTTGTGGTTGCACTGGACACACCCAGACAATCCAGCAAAAGCTCCCCATTTCGAGACCCTTCGTTTAATCACATCTACCAAGGACTTTTTGCCATGTAAGGTAACAAGTTCCCAGTCCCCAGGAATTGCGACGTGGACATCTGGGCAGGGGAAGGACATCACTCTGTCACAGGAGGGAAAATGGAAACGGGAAACCGGCCGGGTCCTGCGAGGAACAGCCCTGACACCGCCTTGGTTTCGGAACATCAGACCGTTCCGCCAGAGCTGTAAGATAATGAGCCAGCTGTTCTTTAAGGCACGGCGTTTGGCGTTTGTGGTCGTTTCAGAGGATTAAAGAGAAGATCCCTGGCCAGGCGGCTTCAGCCACAGAGTCTAAAACTGAAAACTGCGGGGACGGGCAAAGGGTGCCCTACCGATTGCTGAGATCCCCCGACCTTCCTCCCCTACTGCCTCCCAAGATCACCTGATACCCTTCAGGCAGGTGAGTGGGCAAGTATATTCTGGAGAATTTGCCCAGGGTGAAAAAGGAACCTAATGACACTGATAGGTGGGTGTAGGAAGTTGGGGGTCTGGGCAATGACGTGGCCCAGCGAGGTCACCCTCTGCTGATGCTCAAGTTTGACAAGCCACCCGCCCCCACCCCGTGCTCTCAGAGCTGCAAATCAGCTCCTTAGTGCCTCTTTTTAGAGTAAGATTGCACAGCCAAGGAGCACAGGACCTTTGAGGAAACCTGAAAGACAAAAGCCAACCAACCAAAGAGAAAAGAGGCAGGCCACACAGAGGAAACCAAACTGTGCAAGAGGAAGAAAAGTCCTCCCCAAGGCGAGAGAAAATAATGCACCCACAGCATAAGAATTAGACACTGTTCTTTAAAAATCAGATAATGGAGCGCTGACCAGTGTGGCTCAGTTGGTTGGGCACTGTCCTGCAAAGCAAAGGGTCACTGGTTCGATTCCCAGTCAGGGTACATGCCTGATTTGTGGGTTTGGTCCCCTGGGGTGGGTGTGAGAGGCAATCAATCAGTGTTTCTCTCTCACATTGATGTTTCTCTCCCTCTCTTTCTCCTTCCCCTCCCCTCTCTCTGAAACTAAAAATAGATTAAAAATTTTTAAAAAATCAGATAACAGAAAAGAGTTCAAGGAATTAAAAGTATGAGAGCATGAGTGAAAAACTAAATAGAAAACCAAAAAGATACAGTTGAAGAAATATCCCGGGAAGTAGAGCAGAAAGGCCAAGACGTAGAACTTGGAGAGAAAGATAAATAAGTACATGAAAAGACCAGTGCAGGAGCCCTCGTTCCAAATAGCAGGAGTTCTGGAAAGACAGCAGGGAAAACAGGAAGAGAAAAATTCAGTGAAATGTCCCAGGACTCATGTCAGGGGGCGTGAGTTAGGAGACCATAGGAGTCCTCTGAGTCCCCCGTGCAATGGGTGGACATAGACCCAATCAATAAATATTACTATTAAATTGTAGGTTACTAAGGGACAAAGAAAAGTAGCTAAAAGCTGGTGGAAAAAATACAAAGTTTTCATCGAAAGGTACAACAGTCCAAATGGCATTGGACTTATATTGCCAGTAACATAAGAAACTCAAGGACAATGGAACAATGCCCTCACATTTCCGAGGGAGAACTACAGTGGACCCCCCGACTCACAGATTCAGTGTTTGGAATTTACCTAGTCATGAAAATTCAAGTTTAACGCTGAGCTCCACGCTGGAGATGCTGCCCTGCTCGTTCAGAGAACTGTACAGAGTGGTGACAAATTTGAGCAAGGCACAGGTGCCCGGCTGAGGTCACCCGAGGCGACACTCCGCTCCCGTCAGCTCCTGGACGCTAAACAAGTGTCCTCTTCGCAGTCCATTTAGCGCCGCAGCTTTCGCATTTTTGCCTGATTTTTGTTAGTGATTCCAAACCGTTGGCAATGGCCCCCACGCGCGGTCAGAGCTGACGTGCTGTGTAGCACTCCTTAGGGGCAGGAAGGCTGGGACGTGCCTCCAGAGAAGACTGGTTTGCTGGAGGAGCTCTGTTCAGGCCTAAGGGGCAGCGCTGCTGGCCAAGAGTCCAGTGCTCCTGCATGGACAACATCTATTGCATAGGGGTCTTTAAGCAGAAAACGTCAGGGCCAGCAGCGGGAAGGAGCCCAGCCCTCGATCTCCCGCAGGAGCAGGGGTTCAGTCCCCTCATTCGGAGGCCGTGGGGACAACAAAGCACAACCACTGCCAATAACAAGAATCAACTGTCATTTTACTGTAGAATGTTTTTATTTTTTGTCTTACAATATAGTGAGGTTTTTTCTTTCAGCGCACACCTCTGTGAATTTTAACACACGCACAGGTTCAGGTGAGCGTCGTCACAGGCAGGATGCGGAACAGTTCCATCGCCCCAAGTACCCCCTTCGTGTTGCCCCTTCAGAGTCAAGCCCGGCCTGCACCCTTCACCCTGGGAACCCCCGATCCGCTCTCCATTGCTGCCGTATTGTCTTTGCAAGAGTGGCACGTAAATGGAACCACACAGCATGGAACCTTTTGAAACTGGCTTCCCTCCCTCGACATAATGTTTTAAATATTCATTCAAGTTTTTACACGTATCAGTAGTTCATTCCTTTCCAGGGCTCAGTGCAAATATTCTACCTAGTCTGGAATTTTAAATACAGATCATCAGCACGGCATGAGGACATACACGTGCCCCCTGGTCCTTTGTCAGGGAAAGCAGCTACACCAAAAACGGCAGTGAGCCAAGCCGGTGAAGATGAAAGATTTCTAAAACCCAAGGTTCTGCCATGAGGAAGACACATAAGCAATCCCAGGTTGGTGGTGAAAACATCTGAGACAGTAGCCGCTCCACTGCCCCAATCCAGGCTGAAGAATCTTCTTCAAAAGATGGAATTGGCCTTGGCTGGTGTAGCTCAGTAGATTGAACGCGGGCCTGGGAACAATCGGCGGTTCGATTCCCAGTCAGGGTACATGCCTGGGTTGCGGGCCAGTTCCTGGCAGGGGACGCACGAGAGGCAACCACACATTGATGTTTCTCTCCCTCTCTCCTTCCCTTCCCCTCTAGAGATAAATAAAATCTTTTTTTTTTTTTTTAAAGATGAAATTGACAGAAATTGTCATGTAGTTTGAATACATGGAGAAGAGATTCATGTAACTGGTGGTGGCTCATTCAGATGAAGTAGTGCACAGGAAAGGAAATTTTTTAACTCTCACGGAAACAAGAAGTTGTGCAGAACAGGAAAATAACCAGAATATACTATGGCTCAACTGCAACAAGCATTTTATATAGTGTAAACATTGACTATTTGTTGAAACATAATTCCTTTGAGGCCTGGGGAACAGGGATGAGGAAATCACTCTTCTTCATAACAAGACTTGTAGAATTATTTAACCCTTTAAACTATGTGCCTTTATAATGTCAACACACACTAATACTGAATTTTAAAAGTTAACATGGCCCTGGCTGCTATGAGTGCCAGCCTGCGAACCAAAGGGTCGCTGGTTTGATTCCCAGTCAGGGCACATGCCTGGGTTGTAGGCCTGGTCTCCAGTGGGGGGCACGTGAGAGGCAACCACACATTGGTATTTCTCGCCCTCTCTTTCTTCCTCCCTTCCCCTCTGTCTCAAAAGAAAGAAATAAAATCTCTTTTTAAAAAAAGTTAACATGAAGAATTCTTTTTTCTGAATTAGGGCCAAGAAAAAAAGGAGTGAGCTATCCCTGCTAACACCATCCTTGAAGCCAGAGTCATCCATTCCTTTCGACGCCCACAGCGAGGGGGCAGAGATGGGAATGAAGGTAGGAAAGGGCTTTCTTCTTACATGCCTCTTCCTTTGGGGATGGAAAGTCTTCCTCAGGAGGCTCCAGGGGGCTTCCTCTACATGTGACGAAA
>PVKU01012264.1:0-36661 GCA_004027475.1 Anoura caudifer | reverse complement strand
GTCCAGCCGCTGCGGCGAAGACTCCAAGGGTGCAGCTGTGGTCCACAGGGGCCCCGTGCACCTGGGTACCGCTCAGGCTGGGTCAACAGCCCTGGCCTGGTGACTCCTGGGTGTCAAGGCCCCTTCTGGATGTGGGGACATAGCCGTGAATGCAAGAGTCCTGTCCCCAGGACTCACAGGCTGGGGGCGGGGAGAGACATGAGAGAGCCGTAGGGGACCTTGTGGGGAGCCCCGGGCAGAGGGGAGAAGCCCCACAGCTCCCTGGGGAGGGCCCAGGGTGCCTTTTTTGGGAGGCCTCACACCTCCAATTCCTGCTGCGAGGAGGTCGGGAGACTCTTCAGATCTGTGCTCCTCAGGGGTGGGGGGTGTGGCCTCAGCGTGCAGCTGACAGCCACAGAATCAGCTGCCCCTGGGGAGCCAGGGTGCAGTGGGTGGTGGGCAGTCCAGGCGGGGAGCCCGGTTGGAGGAGGACCTGTGTGATGTTCATCTCTGGTTTCAACTCCCCAGGGAGAAATGGGAGCCACTGGGCCCGTTGGAGCTCCCGGACCCAAGGGAGAGAAAGGTGACTCGGTGAGTGAAGGGCCCCCTCTGCGTGGCTGGTGGGTGCCGGCACCGAGCCCCTTACATTGCGGTGCAGGCTCCTCTCTGTGGGCGAGCGTGGCCCCAGCCGGCTGCTCTGCCCTCGTTCTGCCCCACCCCACCCTCACCCCGGCACTCTGCCCTCCCCACACCGGCCACTGCGGGGCTCTTTCCTCTCCCAGGGGTGTCCGCCCTGCACCCACCCGCTGTCTGCCCTCCCCGCTTACTTCTGTCTGGCTCCTGGTTCCTCATCACTCAAGTCAGCCGTGTGTGGTCCCCCAGGACGTCTCCTGGGTCTGGGCGCCCCCCACCTCTGTGCTCCCACATCACCCCCACTTCCTTGGTCCCAGCGCCTGCTGACTCCCTGCTGCCCGGCTCTGTGGCTGGTCATTGCGGCGTCCCCAGAGCCGGGCCCAGAGCAGATGGTGTTCAGCTGACGAGGGAATGATGTCGATGTCAGGGAGGAACCACAGGGACCAGCAAGTGATGCTTCAGAGCAGGATCTTAGGGGTCAGATGTCTGGGAGGGGAACCCTGGCTCCCCGAAGACACACAACGCTTGTGTCCTCAGTCACCTCATCTGTACGGTGGGGATGGTGGCGCGAGCCGTCCAGCGGTGTCCTGGGGATTCCATGCGCCCGCCGTGTAAACGAGTTACAACGGCACAGAGGTCGCAGCCGGCGCTGTCGGGGCTGCCCTCCCCGTCCCGGCGAGAGCGCTGATCACCCGCGTCCCCGGCATCGTGGTCTCAACAGCACAGGTTGGGAGTCTGATGGACCCCAGCAGTCACTCTTGGCTCCGGCCCTATTTGCTCTGTGACTGGGAGCAGGTCTGAGTCACTTGTCACCTGACACGTGACTGAGTAAAATGTGAGTTCCACACGCCCAGTGATCATTCCCTTCGATAAGGGATATATCGCCACGTGCTGCACCGTGGCCGAATGTTGAACACACTTTGCTGGGAAGACACCGGCTCGGATCCCGTCCTAAAAACCCAGGTAGACGGTTCCATTGGCAGGAAGTGTCTGGAACGGCACATCCTCGGGGCCGAAAGCAGATCGGTGCCTCCCTAGAGCCGGGGCGGGGAGCACGGGGCACGACCTCTGAGAGGTGGGAGCTCTTTCCAGAGGGGATCGCACAGCTGTGTAAACCGTCCGCTCCACGCAGGCAACTTGTCAGGTGTGTGGCTTGTCTCTCAAAACAGCTGACAGGGAGAGAAAGAACAGTCCGGTACTACTGAGTTGCTGGAAAACGTCCATGAGCTGGTGCTCACAGGAACCCACATGCAGCGCATGCTAGCTCTCACATGTTGGAGGTGCTGGGGCAGAGCTGGTGAGAAGGCACCCGCCCTTTCACCCCTCCCCAGGGTGCTGCCAACGTGATGTCGTGCCTGGGGTCGTCCCGTCAGCCTTTGCTTCTGCTTTTCTTTACAGGGCCGAGGACCTTTTGTTCATGGAGAAAAGGGAGAAAAGGTAAGCCCCTCCCAGAGTGGGGTGGAGGTCTCGGGTGTGGGGAGGTGCGCTCCCTTGCGTGGCTGGTAAGAATTTTGGAGGGGAGGGGTCTTCTGGTCTCAGCACGGCCTCACGTTTGTCCTCCCCCGACGTCGCCGGGGTGAGGCGGGCACCGAGGTGGTCAGGGCTCCCTCCAGGGTGTGGAGCTGGGCGTAGGGCAGCGGGGAGGTGGAGGGAGTGCTCCCTCCCGAGGGCACTGGGTGGCGGTGTCCACATCAGGGTGCTGGCTGGCGCTCCCAGGACGCTGGACACAGAGTCACGGAAACGGGCGGGGCCTGTGCGGAGAGCATTCGGTACAGAAACATGCCTAGGCCTCGTGTGCACTGGTGGGGAGTGCGGGAGGGGCTGTGTGTGGTCAGACACGTGGAGACGGGATAGCAGGTGCCGCATACTTGGGAGGGGATGGGGGGAGCCCAGAGGGATTTGGGGGACAGTCAGAGAAGTTTAAGGGGAGATGACGCAGAACAGAGCTGTGGGTGGTGGCAGGACCAGGCAGGCAGCGGGTGGAGGAGACTCGGAGGGAAGCCTGTGAATGTCCCCCCAGATACGAGCGTGGTCCCTACCTTGCCTTCATCGTAACACAGGTGGGCCGCATGGAGCCTGGGGCGTGGGGGCTTCCTTCTGAAGAGGAGAGCTTCCTGATGGTGTTCACCTGTAAGGAGACAAAAAAAAGCCATTTTCTGCTCCCACCAGCTATTAAAACTCTCTCTCCCGTGTCCCAGCAGGGGCAGCCCTCACGCCTGGAATGCGGGTCTGTGTTGGTGATCCACCGCGCCCGAATCTGTGCGCCTGGGGCCCAGAGTGCAGGCCCCCGAGGGCGGCGGTGCTCGGAGGGAGCGCACATCCACCGCCCCTCACAGAGGGCCGCTGGTGTGAACTGGGGCCGCTTGGTTAAATTGCTGTGGAAACAGCCCTCACACGGCCAGCCCCTTCGCGCCCTGTGGGTTCCCTTTTATTCCGTGTGTTCAGGCCCAGAGATTTCCTTGAAGGAGGTGAACCAAGGGTGCGTGTGAGTTCCTCCCTGTTTCACTCGGAGGGCTTCGTGAGCAGGCTGGAGACAGCCGTGACGCTCTGCCAAGGGCCAAGGGGAAAGTGAGCTACGCTGAGCTAAACGGTGCCTCCATTGGGGGCTGCAAAGCCATGGGAGGCTAAGGGAGGGCGTGGAAGGCACACTGCGAAGTGTCCGTGCAGCACGACTCCGGTTGTGTGCACGCGCGTGTGCAGGAGACAGAGACCTTCTGGAGGCAGCCCCCCCCCCCCCGCCACCATTCACCGCCGGTTTTCTGGGGCTGGCAGAGTTGTGCGTGCATTCACTTTCCCCGTCGTATTTCTTCGTGTCTTCGCTCACTCCACCCGAATGCCTCTGTGTCCCGCCCCTGCGAGCCTCACCGGCTCCCCGCACAGCTGCCGCAGGAGAACGCGGAGCAGCTTGAGGGAGCCAGACACGTGGCACAGGGTGAGCTTTCCTCCTGGCCAAGCTGGCCCGGTAACCGTGCTGCTGGTTTGAGTCTGGGTCTCCCGACACCCAACCTGGGGCGGATGGCGGGCACCTTGTGCCTCCTTTGCGGTTCAGAAGCTCAGCGCCTAGAACCCTGTGTTCAAACTGAGCACCTGCCTTCAATCTTGCTAGCATGCTCGGTCCCTGGGGGCCCAGAACCAGGGCCCAGGGCATTCGCAGGAGCCCCGGAGGACCCTCTGTGTCAGAACCGGGGCTACCGGAGTCCTGGAGGTCAGGCCCCAGGTCTGCGCGGTGCCTGCTGGGCCGTGCCAACGTGCAGCTCCTCTGACTGATGGGTTGGTGCCACTGGGCAGGGACGCACAGGCTTCTTGCTTCCCGTGAGCTACGGGTGCATCTCTGCCTCTCTGTTCTGACCGAACACAGGGCGTGCAGCCTGGGGGTCCCTCCATGGTGCCACCGCCCTGCCTGTGCACTGTAGCTCTGGGACCTGAAGCTGCCGGGGGAACGCACACACTCAGTGCTGGCAGGAGAGAGGGCCGCGGGGCAGACCCGGGCCCTCCTGCTCTGTCCTTGGTTGGCATTCTCTGCAGTTGTGCATTTTGAGCCAAGTCTGAGTCTCGGTTCTGCCACAGATGTGGGGTGAGTCACCCCCTCTCTGAGCCTGTGCCTTCTCATGTGTAAGAATGAGGGGGTGGGATGCAATGATGCATGAAGGCCTTGGCAGGTGCAGCCCGAGTCTTTGGGGCTCCTCTGCATCTGAGGAGGGGAGGCCAGGTAGGTGGAGAGGACCAGCTGGGTCCGCAGAGGGGCAAAGGTCGCTGGTGACTGCAGCGTGTGAACAGGGCTTGACAAGCTGGTTTCTTGGCTGGAATGTTCTCTCCAAAGTCATTTGCCGAGTGGAGGGGGCAGGAGAGGGGGGGATTGGAGGACCAGTGCTGAGGGGCCCAGTGTCATGTGACTCTGATTCTGGCTGTGGTTCTTTGTAGCTTTGGTGCTGTGATTCACCGTTGTGCATCAGCCTGTGTGAGGACCAGGCACTGGGCGAGGTGCGTCTCATCATGGGGACTGTGCCTCGGGGAAGGCGCCACTCCGCCCACTTCACCGAGGAGGAGGATGTGGCTTAGAGGTCAAGTGGCCTGCCTGCCCAGGCCACACGGTCACACAGATGGCTAGGAAACACATCACTGGCGATCACCCCGAAAGGGAGTTATTCCTGAAATAAATGGATTGTGTCACCCTTCCCCACAGCTGAGCAAACTGAGGCTCAGAGAAGGTGACGGAGGACTTGGCTTCCTGGCTCTGCCAGGCCTGGGCCGCCTCCAGGGCCGCCTCTCCCCCAGCCAGAAACCGGCCTCCGCTCTGGGGCCCGCTCTGCCCCACACTCACCGCGGGGCTCCGGAGGGGCCCTCCCTCGAACCCTCACATACGTGAACGTAGGCTACGGAAAAGCTGCTCCCAGCCCAGGTGTGGAGGGCGTGGACGGTGAGGGATGGAGGGTGGGAGGACCCTCCTTCTCAGTGCTGGGGAGACGGTGGCACTTAGTGGGTACCTGCCAGATGGGAGAGGGGGTGGTGGGTGGCTTGCAGCCCTTCCTCACCCCGGGGCCCAGGGCCAGTGGGGTTCCATAGAGGGACCACCGACTGCAGCCCACCCAGACAGCTTCGAAGTCAGGCTCCCTGGTGTTGACCGTGGGTCCCTCCCTGGGCTACGCTGAGCCTCGCTTTCCTTTCCTGAAAAGGGGAGACGGATGACAACCGTTCCTGCCGCATAAGGAGAAAGGGCGTGACTCTGTGCCTGTCTCAGCAAATGCGATCCCAGGACAGGGTGCCCTGCCTCGCTGTTCTGGCTCAGGGCTGCCTCGGGCTCTCTGTCCTGGATGGTTTGGAGCCCTGCGGAGGGGGTGGGTGGGGGGAGGCAAGGGGATGGGTGACCTCTGTGTTCCTCCTGCCCTTGGCTCTTCCCTGATGGGAAAATCCCTGTGCACAGTGAGGACCAGGCAGAGGTTTTGTGGATGGGCGCTGGGTCAATGACACTCTGTGGACGTGTGGTCTGCAGAGTCCACTGGTCCGTGAGCCCCACTGGTAGAAAAAGGTTTAGAAACAGTGAAAACAAGGCCAAGGTGTGCAGTATCCTGGCAGCTTCCCTGTGGTGCGTCCAGAGACTCCTGCTCTGGGTGGCCAGAGCCGTCACTGGAGGAGCCGGCAGCCGCTGGACCCACAGCGCCCTCTGGTGCCAGGAAGCCAGAGCGCCGGCTCCCATTCTGCTGGGCAGGCCTCCTGCCCTGTGATGTGGGCCTGGGGAGGTCTCTGCCCTCCGCTCTGTCTGGGGTTGGCCTCGTTTCCTGGCCTCGGAGCGGAAGGAGGAAAAGGCAGCCTTGGTTTTGTGCGTAGATGCAGACGGGGCTCCGGTGATGGGGAGAAAGCGGGTTTGGGGAGTGGAGTGGACCTGGTTGGATCGCAGCTCCGCAGTGGCCAGGCAAGCCCAGGTTATGTCTCTCTGGGCCTCAGTGTCCCCATCTGTGAAGTGGGGCCGTGATGTCCGCCTGCCCGGGGCCATAGTGGGGAGCACAGGGGGCTGATGATGCCCATGACAGCACCTGTCCCTGGTACGGGGTGGGAATGCGTAGAAACCTCTCTCTTGTCTTTGTTCCTCTCCTTTTCCGGTTAGAAGCTCTTGCGAAAATCTGTAAGAGTGACATGCGTTTCCTCAATACACAACATTTACATACTTAGTACATGGGAGAGAGCGGGAGTCTCACAGGGCTCTGGAGCCCCTCCAGGGCTCACTCACTAATTCAGCGGAGGAGACAGGCATGCCAATTCCAGTCATGTGGTCATCTCTTAAGAGTATGGTTCTTCTTACTGGTCCTCGAGCGAGTCAGTGTGTGCTGCCTCTGTCCCCGCACTGTTACACATCCAGGGGCAGTGGGGGGGGGGGGCAGCTGTCAGGAGACCCTGCCTGGGCCGCACGGTGTTGGGGACAGAGGAGCTGACAGTGGTCCCGTTAGCAGAGCACTTGAGGGATTCCTGGGACCCCCTGCGTTAACTGCTGGGGGTGCTGAGAAAGTGAAACCCAGACGTGTCTGGGGCTTTGTCATAGCACAACTCCGACGAGGGAAAAACAGAAGCAGAGCGGCTGCAGCCGACTCCGTTCTGCGTAAGTTCCCTTAGCAAACACGGCACAGCAAGAAACGGGACAACCCGGAGGGAGACCGCCTTGCACCAGCAGACGGACCCGGGCGGAAACCGGGAAGACCGCGTACGTACTATGCGCATGCGCACGCGGCGTCATGCGGGTGGAACCGTGGACCAGGAAGCCGCATGTCCTCCCACACAAAAGGGCACCGGCGCCGTGTGGACACCCTGCATGTCGGGTTACAGGATTGGGAACATTTTTGCATATTGCTAATTGCTCTGCCTGGTGCTACAGTATTAGGACATCTTAAACATTTAACCAGAGAATGGATTTTAATGTTAATATAATGAAAATCCTTTGACATGTAGTATATTCATAATTGTTCATGGGACACATCCCAAAGCAGCGTGCTTTGGAGGGAGGAGCCTCCCCTCCCAGCATGGATGGGGTGACGGCTGGGGCATCCAGAGGCCAGAGCACAGCAGCGACTGAGGGCCTGGCTGTGGGAGCCTGGCATCACCCGTCCGTCCTGCCTTGGACCCTTGGAGAGGCCCTGTCGATTCCCGGGCCTCCGTTTCTTCACCGTGGACTGAAGACAATAGAATCAACAGTATGTTCTCTCGGGATTGCCTGAGTGTGAATGGGTGTGTCTGTGGGAGAATTTGCAGGGCACCTGGCAAACAGTGACTTCAGAAAGTGCCGGCGAGCACCCACTCTGAGCCCTCTGGGCGCTAGGTCCCCGAGTGCCCTGACTCAGGCACGTTTTCTAAGCGAGCTCCTACCCAGCAAACTGGGTACTTCTGTCTGGATGTCTGGAGACCCGGGCCCGAGGCTGGGGGAAGGGCTGTGCCGGAAACCTCTGCTCTGCGCTGCCATGAAATGAGGCCGTTCAAGCCGGGCAAAGGCAGAACTCGGACGTCGGCCGGAAACGGGTCCTTGTAAGTGACATGCCTGGGTAGCATCATGGCTCACCTAGGCCAGCATCTGCAGCAGCTCAGCTACAGGAGGCAGCGTGTCTGAGCCGTCTTGGTTTTCTTTAAGGAAGCAGCTAGTGTTAGCATTACATTTGGGTCAGGATGTAGAAGGAGGCCTTCAGGCAGGGACTGGCTGAGACCAGGGCATGGAGCGGGGCAGGGCTGTGTGCGGAGGAGACTCAGTTTCCCTGGAGTGGAGAGGAGCCGACACAGAGGCGGCAGAGGGCTCCTTGCCCCTCCCGAAGTCTGCTCACACCCCACAGACACCGCAGGTGCTCGAGGCCCGAGGGACAAAACAGGGGCACCGTGTCCCCTTGGAGCCACGCTGGGTCAGCAGCTCCTTACTCAGCGCTGGCTGGAGGGGAAAACCCCCGGTGCAGCAGCAGCACCCGAAAAGTCCTTTCTCAAGCACTTTCCCAGAAACCCATATGGCAGTAAATAAAGCTTCCTGCGGATTCTGTGCTCAGATGTCACAGTGAGGCGCACCAGAAAAAATGCACGAGCAGACAGAAGAGACTCAGCTGAATTTTCCTGGACTGGTCGTCTGCTCGGCTTCGGATCGAGTTTCAGGTCACACAGACATCGCTTTCTTGTCGTCCATGGTTTCCTTCAATTTTTACCGGGACCGTAAAGCTGATGGGGGACGAGCTGGGGACAGTGAAGTCTGAACCTGACACGCAGCCCAGGCTGTTCTGACTTCCAGGACGCTGCCTTCTGGAAACTTCCCTGGGTGTCCTTGGAGAGGCTGCTCAAGCCTCCAGTGTTCCAAAGTCCTCACGTCAGAAGGGCTTTGTGGTCGGCTCACCATGAAGCTAAAGAGATCGGGGGTCAGGTGAAAAACGGAGGAAAGAGAGGCCAGGGCCACCGTGATGGAGTCAGGGAGGGTGGTTAAGGAGCCAGGTCCCCCCATCTGAGGAGAGTGGATTCGGTACCTGTTTGTTCCAAGCCCCGAGGAGGCCGGTGCTTCGTTTTCTGACTTGGAGTTGGGCAAAGCAGGATCGTCCACAGCGCTGTGGACCAGGAAGCCTACAGCCTCTGGGGCCAGGCAGCCGGCTTGAGGGGCATTGGGGACCCACCTGCCAAAAGTAATGCCCAGCAGTCGGTCCCGGCACCTGGAACTCCTCAGCTGCAAATGCCTTCCTGTGGCCGAAACACGCTGTCCCGCTGGAAACATGAGAATTCTGTGTTGCTTTAAAATGCTGCTACAGTCACACCATTTTCTACCCGCCACCACCACCCAGCCTCTTGGTGTTAATTGGCCGATGAACTTGGGGTGGTTCGGAGTGCAGCGCTTCCCATCTGCCATGAGGGGGCCCCACGTGACCCTGCCCTGTGATGTCCCCTGCTGATTCTGGGTTCACCTTCCCCGGGGGGCCCTCTGTGGAGTTCCTACGTCCCTGTCATTGGCTTCCCCTCCTCGCACGTCCACCATCCCTCTGCCTGTTCAAATCCTAGGGGTGCTTCCCACCCTCGAACCTTCCTGGGGCTGTGCATGGAACAGGTGGTTCCGAGGGCGCCGTCTCAATCATCCCTCCCAGGTGTGCAGGGGAGGGCGCTACCTGCTCCCCATTTAGGGCCAGGCTCTGTGCTCCAGGGCTGAAGCTGGACAGCAAGTTGAGGGTCATGGAGGACGATTCACTGAGCCATCTGCACCGGAACGTATGGTGGGGTGAGGGGATGAGGAGGCGTCTGGAAAACAGGCCCTCTGGCCGCTGCAGAGCTAATAGGGCAGGGTGGCTGGTAGCTAGAAGCGAGGATCCCACTCAGCTCTGCTCCCAACCAGCCCTGTCTGAGCACCGGGCAGGCCCTGCCCCACGCAGCTGCCACAGCAGCGCTGGGGTCCTACTGCAGGGGACAGTCAGATCTGTTCTCACGGTGGCGCTGCTCTGATGCCAGTGTGGCAGGCACCCCTTGTCCTGCCCACCGAGCGGGGACTTCCGGTGTCCTCTCCAGGGGGCTCCAGCTGAAACTGCGAGGGGAGGCGATTTCGCGGAGGCATCGGAACGGGACTGGGGAGGTGGCTGGGGAGGGACAGTGGGCTCTCGACAGACAGGTGTTCCTCCTGGAGCTGCCTCCAGGGCGGTGACAGCCGAGGTCTCTGGGGCCTGCAAGGGGCTTCTGCCTCTGGGGTCTCCGGTCTGAGTGACGTGCATGTATGTGCCCTAGTGAGATGTGACAGGTGCACTTGTGTCCCGAAGATCCTGTCTGGAATGACAGGCTGGGAACGTTAGCGACAGCAGCCGCCCAGCTGCAATGGCCAGCACTGGGTGACTTTCTCTAGGACGGTGGAGTCACTTTGCCGCAGAGGAAAGGATGGTGACACCGGCCTGCTGCTGACCTCTGGATCCGCACCAGGCTGTTCAGCTCCTGAGGGCCAGCTGCTGCCGCCCTTCCCAGGAGCCTGGGGCACGTCCGGTCTTGCAGAACTGGCCAGGAAGGGCCGTGTCTGTCTGTCTGTCTGACTCGGCATGCCCGCTCACAGCCGGCTGTGCCACGGAGCCGCTCATCACCGGGAGCCCTTGGCCCTTGGGTCCACCTCCCCGTGGGAACCAGCCCATGTCATCCCTCCGAGGGCCCTCTGAGCCATAAGGTACATGCCCGTGTGCGCATGTGTGCGTGTGAAACTTCTGAGGTCTGTTCACGCGCGCCAGCTCCGGGTCCCCTTCCTTTGTGCACACTGGCTTCATCAGCTCCGTCTCCTATTCTTAGCCCGTGCGCTAATGCACATTATTCATGGTTTTCCAGTCGGATGACTGTGGTTGAGGGCCTTCTATTTTTGCAATAATTAAAGGGTGTAGGGGAGAGTAAGTTTGCTGCCCACGTGCCCTCAAGTAGCCTTGTAGTTGGGGGCAAAGCACTGGGAGGCGGACGGAGGGGCTGCAGCCCCTGTCCGTGGTGCTGAAGGCCACGCCGGGCAAGTTCTGCGTCCACGGAGCTCCCAGCTACCGCCCCCCCCCCCCCCCCCCCCCCCCCCCCCCGCAGGCTGGGGTAGGAAAGCCTGCCTTTTCCTCAGCTTGGTCTGTCACTCAGAGGCCCACCAAGTTTCACAACTCCATCCCAGGACCGAGGGCTGCACACAGGAGGGTGAGAGCGCAGCGGGGGCTGAGGGTGTGGGCCCCAGGCCCAGACTGGCTGCGTCAGACCCTGCTCCACTGCATCCCAGCTGTGTGACACTGTGCGGCTACACCACCCCTGTCACCCTCCCCTCTCTCATCTACAAAGTGGCTACTGTCTCCACAGCTGCCTCACAGGGTAGAAGGAGCTAATGAACATAAATGAGTCATCTTGGTAAAAAGCGCTCATATGTGTTAAGTGTAATTACCGTTACACCAGCATGGGCTCCATTTTTTATTCAGCAAATGACATCGTCCGTGTCGCCAGGGGCAGCGGACAGCTGTGAGGTGCCCAGGCTCCCTGCCCTCCCCCTGCCACCCCGGGGAGGATGTTAACTCCGGAAGCCTCAGGAAGCCCAGGGGGTGTTGCTCGAAAGCGTGCACCTGGTGGTCTGCCTTATGGGGGGAGGGGTCCTGTCCTTCCTGCAGTTCGTCCAAAATGGTCCACAGAGCAGCGAAGAGGAGCAGCCCCACCCAGCCTCGCAAGTGCTGCTGTCTGCCGGGACTCTCGCACCTGCCCTTTGGCTTCGGGGGTACGTGTTGTTGTCCTTGTTTTCAAGCTTACTGGCCGTGGGGCTAGGAGCGAGTGAGTTGGCCCTCTCCTCGGCCAAGCCCGGAGCCGGGCGCTGTGGTCGGACACCCAGCTGGCATCCATCAGCACTCAGAGGTGGCTCTCAAGCTGCGACCAAGAGTCCCGATCACCTGGAATGCTTGTCAGGCCAGTTTGCCGCACCCCAACCCTGTGTCTGATTTGGAGGGCTGGCTGATTTCTGCCGAGGCCCAGGGGGCTCCTCGGACCCCTCCTGGAGGACCTGCCTGGCCCCCACCACTGGCTGAAGGGGCAAACTGATGTGCCACACCTCCAGCAACGAAGCAGTCTCTCTGTCCACATCCAGACAAAGGCCTCACAGTTAATTCACCGGAAGAACAGGGGAAACACCTGCTCCCTCTTCTCTCCGTGTTTTGCTCAATGAGGCAGCCCCACGGTTCCTGGACCTCTCCTGCTGGTGTGTGGGCAGGCCCCTCCTGCCAGAGGTCCTGGGCCAGGTGCCCCCAGTGAGGCCGTGGGGACAGCAGGTGGGTTGGGGGCAGGGAGGTCAGAGCCTTGGACTGGAATCTGGGCCCAGCCTCGGAGTCCCTGCTGCCCGTGTGAGCGGGGGCGGCCCCCTCCCCCAGCCCTGGCCTGGTCCGTAGCGGGTTCCATGTGCGTCGTCTCTTGTCATCCTCTGGCCCCGCTGGTTTCCTGTCCACAGGGGAAGAACGAGGCTTGACCATGCACTGGGAACAGTGGGACTTATCGCTGGTGTCCAGTCTGCCTGTATGCAGAGTGGTTCCTCAAGCGTGTCTCGAGGCTTCTCGCCAGCCACCCAGGACAGATGCCATTACTTCTGGTGTTCCAGAGACCCTGCATTCTGGGGCTTTGTTCCATGGCTTCATATCCTCAAAGCTCATGTTACTGTTGGAGGGCCCCCCATTGCCCCCTGCAAGCCCACAGGGCTCGGGAAGGGACCGAGTGCACAGGGCCCAGCGGGCAGGGGAGCAGAGGGAGGGCCAGCCCTGACTGCCCACCTCACAGAGCGCCAACACCCGGGCATGCGACAGCTGTGGGTGGAGGGAAGGTCCGGAACTCTCTGGGGCTCCCTCTGGCATTATCGTGGGGCTCCTGCCTGGCTCCCTTTATGAGACCATCCTGGGAGCCCCAGGGCCCTGCCCCCAGACAGCCCTCCTCCACCTGCAGCTGCAGGACGTCCCCACCCACAGCGGCAGGAGAGAGACTGGTCTTGCGAGGATCTGCCATCTCAACCGGGTGACCAGCACCTGGGGCGAGCGCTGTGTTTCCTCCCAGGGGTCCTTGTTCTCCGTGACAGTCCCCCTGTGAGGAACACTTGGGTTTGGTGCTAGTGGTAGAGAAGCGGCAGTAAGCAGGTGGCATGGCTGCCGTGCATCTGCTCAGGTCAGTGCAGGGTGGGGCCGGGGACACAGACGGGGCGGCTGGGAGCTGAGCCCCCCACTCCCGAGCCCCGGCGTCCTGGCCCAGTGCCCAGTTCCCGCCTCCTGTGGGGCAGGAGAAGACACTGCAGAACCTGCCCAGGAAGCGGGGCAGCTGAGGCTGCAGGAGAGGAGCCCCTGGAGCAGGTGAGCGGGCTAGGCGCTCAGGCACCTGCTGGCCCAGCCTGCCTCACCAGCCACACGGACCACCGGTGGCCCGGGAGAGTCCCGGTCAGTGCCTGTGTCGCAGGCTCTGTGTGACGCAGGCATGGAAATGCAGCCTGCGGGACTGCCGAGCACCTGTGCATGGTCGAGAGGGCGGGCCGCGCCGCCCAGGGCGGTGGACGCGCGGAGAGGCAGGCTCCGGGGCCCAGAGTGGGCTCTCGGTGCGAACGCCATGCCCCTGGGCGAACTGGAGAGCTCTGCGTGTCCACTTCCTGACTGCGGAGGGCGGAGGGCGGAGCACAGCCGCGTCTGTCTTTCAGGGTCCTTGTGGGGAGGACTGAAATGTGCCGATTGGGGGGCAGGTCCGTGCAGAGAGACACAGTGTAGGCAGTGGCCATGTCACCATCCCGTCCCCGTCACGTTTCTCGGGCATCACCAAGCCATCGCTGTGACCTGCCGCCATGAGTGCGGATGCTGCCCTCTCCATGTGCAGTCGCAGGGTGGACCTCGGAGACCACTTCCGTCCGCCGGGTTACCTCCCTCAGCCTCTGGGTGGCTGAGTCTCCAAACAGCCAGTGGGGGTGGGATCCGTCCCTGTGCTGACGTGAGTGGAGGCTGAGAACCGCCTGCCCCCGCTACCCCCTCTCAAGAGGATGGTGATGGTGGTTGGACCCCAGGAAATAGCCCACGGACCCCCCCACTCATTCCAAGGATCTGCCGCCACAGAAAACTGTGGGCCCTTAACCCGGAACAGCCCTTCCTGCTGTGGAACATCCCACAGGGGACCGATGGGGACCTACGAGAGTGTCTCTCCCTCCAAACGTGCTGCCCGAGTGTGGTGCCTGCCCATCGGTCCTCTGTCCTCCTACTCTGTAGGCGAGGCTGACTGTCCTCCTTGGCTCTCTGGGACCCCTGCCCATGGCGGCCGGCCCCCCCACACGAGTGCATCAGTGTGCTCCGCGTCACACGGCAAAGTGACAGGGAGGCGGGATCCTTATTTGAATCAAGCTGGCCTGGGAACTTACACCCCTGTGGTCAAGTCGCCCCTGGTCCCTCCCAGGGAAAGGTCCCTCCGGGGGCGGGGACGTGAGCAGCCAGGCACGCATCCCCTTTACCCCCACAGCTGCCCCACTGTGTGCTGGTCACCAGCTCCGCCGTGGGACTCATTCCAATGGCGTTTGCCCCAGCAAACTTTAAAAGATTAAGCACCTGTTCTAGCCCATTTGTTCCGACCGGGGGCAGCTTTGCCTGCAGGGGCGGTGGCAGTTCCTGGAGACATTTCTAGTTGTCACAACTAGGGGTGGAGCTGCTGGCCATCCTACAATGGCAGGGCAGCCCTCGGCAAAGAATCATCCAGCCCAGTGGCGGTTGGGCCCCGGTTCTGCCGTCCATGTGT
The DNA here is from genome assembly GCA_004027475.1 of Anoura caudifer. Classification (NCBI taxonomy): domain Eukaryota; kingdom Metazoa; phylum Chordata; class Mammalia; order Chiroptera; family Phyllostomidae; genus Anoura; species Anoura caudifer. The sequence continues at coordinate 22,342 of PVKU01012264.1, read as the reverse complement.
GTAGGGCAGGGATGTGGGCGGGGCTTCTCACTCTCTCTGTCAGGTGCGTTCAGATGCCTGGGATCTTGTTAGAATGTGAGCACAACGCAGTAAGTAGGGCTCTGGTGAGGCCTGAGAGTCTGCATTTCTCTCCTCGTCCAGGTGGAGCCCAGGCACAGGTGGCTGGGCCTCCCTCGGAGCAGCAGCATCTGGGCCACAACCTGGCCTGGTCTGTCCCCACAGTGCCCACCTGCCAGGGCCTTTCTGCAGTGTTGTCCTAATGGCTGTTCTCTTTCTGTCACCCTAGGGTTCCCTGGGCCCGCCAGGCCTCCCTGGAAGAGATGGCAGCAAGGGCGTGCGGGTACGTGGGCCCCCACCACCCTTCTTCCCACGGGGCAGCACCGGGCCTGGGGGCCCGGCCAGAGCCTGCTGCCCTCCACAGGGGCAGCCTTCGCCAGGCCTAGGCCCAAGCTAGGGCTTGTTTGTACGAGCATCTTCCCAGGTCCCTGGGGTCAGCCTCACAATGATAACACCACCTGCAGCTGATGCCCCGGGCATCACCGTGTCCTCAGAAGCTGTTAGTCAGTTGACAAGCAGTTCAGCACCAGAGGTCTCCTTGTCCCCAGTGCCCTGACTTGGAAGCAAGTCACAGTCCAAGCAAGGCTAAGGATTCACCCATGACCCCGGTTTGTTGCTGGAGGAGCTGGGGTGGGGCCCGTGTGGCACCCTGCACCCTGCAGGGCCAGCTGACGCCCTCTCGTGGGCCCCCCCCACTGCGCCTGCGCACCAGCCAACTTGCTCCTCCTCCACCAAGAACCCTGCGGCAGTGGGTTCTGCTGCTCCCTCCGCGAGTCTCAGCCACGCACGATCGGGCCTCACAGTGGGACCCCTGACTCGTGGGCGCCTCCTGAGCCCTCAGCCTTTAGTGCACCAGGACAGGAAGTCTGGGGGGAGACAAGGAGAGAAAGAGGGTCCCACGTGCCTCCAGGCCCCCTCCCTCCCCTCCAAGCACCCACACCCTTCCTCCGTGAGCAAGGCCTGTGCTGTGTCTGTCACCCCTGTGGCCCAGTTTTCCCGCCCTGCTGCCCACACTCAGCCCTGCTGGCCTCTCTGCCCAGGAGCTCGGGCAGCTGCGATGGCACCGCTGACCGTGAGGATCAGCTCCTTTGCCTGCAGCAAGGGGCTCTGAGGGGCCTTGGTCTCTGACCACTGGGGGGTGGCCGCATCGGCGACGTGCTCTGAGCCCAGGAATGGCTGCCCCGGCTTCGGACTGCCCGGTGTGCTGGGCCCTTGGGCGGTGACCGTGTCCTGCTTTGTGTGCAGGGGGAGCCTGGAGAGCCGGGGCTGCCTGGAGAGGTGGGCATGAGGGTAAGTGTCGCTTCCAGCTGCGTTCTGCTCGCGTCCCCGGGGGGGCAGGTGTGGATGCAAAGCCGGCTGCTTTAGGAGTGGGGGGGATGGCCCCATGCACCCCCGCCGAACCTCCTTGCGTCACCGCTCGCTGCTTGGGTGTGCGTCTATAATTGTCCCTAAATTCCAACAGAAGTGAATCCTGCCATACTCTGTGTGTATGCTTTTCGTGGGCTGGGAGGTCAGGGGCCCCTTTCCACCCCAGCCCAGAGAGCTGCCCCCCACTCTCCCCAGGGAGGCTCGCTGTTCCACGGTGGGGCGGCTTCCGAGCTTACGCAACTCCCGGCCCCCAGGTTGGGTCCAGTGTCACTTGTTTTGGACCAGAGCGGGTGCAGCAGCGAGGGCGCACGCCTGTGCGTGTTTCTCTGTGGGTATGACCGTGTTTTCATTTCAGCAGGACAGGCTACAAAAATTGGCATGCCCTTAGCTGAGGAAATGAGCGTTTTAATTTTAATAGCTTTTAATAGATGCTGCCAAATGAATTGCTTAAATGCTGCAGCAGTTCCTGGTTCCGGCCACAGGGGCCCTCCGGGCTCTGCGGAGGGTTGCTGGGCATGGTCAGGGCCTCCAGGCTTGGGCCCCGGGGCCGGGTGCGAACCCTGAGCTGCAGGCAGAGTCATGCTGATTGGCAGCTGTGTGTCTGTCCTGGCCAGGTCATGGCACAAGGAGCGTAGGTCAGGGGACAAGGGGCATGGGGCAGGGACCCTTGGAAATGGAATCGTGGTGCTGGCCTCCTCAGAGCTCAGAGCCGGCCCTCTGCTAGCCAGCCCTTGAAGTCCAGCAGATAGACCCCTGCCTGGCGTGGGTCTCAGCCAAGTCGGCTGTGTCGTTGGGGGCCTCTCGGGGTGACCTCATGGAGCAGCGTGGCTGCACGTGGCGGGTGATGGGCCGCAGGCAGGTGCCGCCTCACACCCAGTGATGACGAGTGTCCTCCACTTCCTCTCCATCTTTCCTGCCCCTCCGTCTGTCCTGCCTCTCTGTCCCGTTCCACCCGTCCTCATGAATGGCGGCTCTACAGGGACCCCATGGACCGCCTGGGCTGCCCGGGCCCCCTGGCCACGTCGGACCTCCCGTGAGTATGGGTGCTTGTCTGGAGGGGTCCTGGGCCCTTGTCCAGGGGTGGGGCCCAGCCTCTGTGTGACAAGTCCCCCCCCCCCCCCCGCATCCATCCACAGAGGATCCACCATCTTGCACGTGTCAATGGCAGTGGGTGGTGGTGGCTGAACTGCAGGCTGTGCCCGGCAGTGGGGACTGACTCTAAAGCCACATTCCTGTCCTTGGCCAAATGACCTCAGGGGCCAGAGGGGGTCTTCCTGTCTGGCCAGGAGGCCCTGGGTCACCGAGACGAGGGGACCAGCCCGGAGAGCTCACCTCCACCCTGGCAGGGGCCAAGCTGGGCTGCCAGGCCCGAGGGAGGAGAGCAGCCCAGTGTGCGCAGGGAGGCTTCGTGGGGCCCTTCACCAGTGTCCCAGGCAGCCTGTGTGTGGGCCCCTGTGTGCGGCGAAGACGGAGAGGCTGGCTGAGATGCTGACTCTGACCTTCCCTCTCCCCCAGGGTCTCCAAGGAGAGCGAGGGGAGCGGGGATCCCGCGGAGAGAAGGTACGTACAGTCAGCTCTCTGTGGAGAAAGGAAGCGGGCGCCTGGGCCCATCGACCCTGAGCTGGTTTGCATGTGCATGCGTGGGCTCATGCATGCGTGCATGCCCGTGCCTGCCTGTGCAGGGAGTGTACGTACTCGAGTGTGTGAGGGGCAAGTGTATGCACGGTGAGCATGTGTGCTCACGCACGTGCACCCCAAGTGAGGCCTAGGAGAGGAAGCTCAAGGGGCTGGTGTCCCATCAGCCTCCGTCCCTCCGGGTGCCCTCAGCGCTAGGAGGAATTGTATCCATTGCGTGAGGCTATGACTGGCATTAAATGAGTTCATCTTTGTGAGTCCTTGAACTGTGCTGAGCGGCGTGTGCCATCTATTCAGAAGGTGGGAAGACAGAGAGACAGACAGACAGAGAGAGGGAGGCATGAGCCTGGGCTGCGCGAGCTCAGCTCGGGGTGTGATTCCTGACTCTGGCGCTGGCTCTCCGGGCGACTCTGGGACAGCTGGTCCCTTCTCTGCACCTCCGTTTCCCCATCTGTCAAAGAGAAACCTGGGCTGTGTGACACCTTAGGCTCCTTCCCAGTTCCTGTATCTGATGGTCCTGAAACCGTCCATTTCATCTCGAACCCGACTTCTTACATCAGCAAGAAGGAAGTTTCCATTCCCTCCCGAGACTGGCCCGTCCAGCTGCCTGGCCTCGGCCGGCGTGGAGCCGGGCCAGAGCCAGCCGCCACCATCCGTCAGCCAGGCCAGTGCCCAACAGCCGCGTGGCCGCTGGGCATCTCTGTGAGGGGGGCGGCCCTCGCTCTGGGCGTTTTCGGAAGGTGCCTTGGGAGCGCGGTGAGGTGCGCAGGCTCTGCGGGCACGAGGACCTCCTGGTGGTGGAGGGGCAGTGGGACCCCAGTGGGCTGTGCAGGGGCCACTGAACACAGGACCTTGGCATATTGTAAGGGGAGCTGGTCACTAACACAGAGGGGTCCCCTCACTGCGGGGCCAGACCTGGGTGGAGTGGGCCCCAGCTCCATCTGAGAATGAGCTCCCAGGACCAGGTTGAGGGGCTGTGACAGTTGAGCTCCTTCAGCCCCAGACGGTTCCCCAGGGGTCCCACCCTGGGCAGCCCAAGCAGAGTGGCAAGAGCACCAGCTTCGGCACCAGCTTCGGCATCAGCCGCCGCAGACCTGCCCCGGAGCTCCGCCTCTCCCAGCTCCGGGCCCTGCCAGACTCTCTGACACTTAGGGTGACACTGGCTGTCTCCGGAAGAGGCTCTGAGGGTCGGATGAAGGCAGCTGTGAAAGCAGACACAGGGCTGTCCCCCTCAGGGCACGTTGTTCTAGAAGGGTGGGTGGGGTTGCCCACCAGGTCGGACTGTGGTCAGTATTGGTTTGAATCCCCACCGTGTGCTGGGCGCACCGAGGTACGCTCACACCCTCATCTGGCAAACGTTTTCGGAGCAAGTGGCGTGGAAGAAACACACCGTACAGCCTCCTACGGAGATTGTGTCCACCAATATGCTCTGAGTTCTCAAGGCATTACAGCCCAGAAGACAGGCTGTAAGTGGGGTGCGTGCGCCCTCTGCTGTCGGGACTCGGAGACGCAGTACCGGGGCCTGGCGCGGAGGGATTGAGACTTTGAATACCCAAGGATGATGCTCTTGATCCGGAAACCAGGGGCCACCTGTCATGGCGTTGATGCAAGTTTTAAAGATCACTCCTCTTTCTGCAGCTGGTACTGGAAGGTGCTCTGGACAAGGAGAGCATTTCATTGGATTTGCACGCACACCTCCTAGCAACGGGGCACGTGATGGACGGGCAGGGGCGATCTTAGCTTTCCTATGCGCCAGCCGCCTGTTTCCTCGTTTTGCGTCTTACTACTTTCACGCAGCGAGGAAACGAGTACCGGCGAGGTCTCGGCTCTCTGCAGACAGCAGCCGGCGTTGGCTGAGTCGGCCCACGGCTGTCCACTCTAGGCCCTCGTGTGCCCTGGCTCACACCCTTCCTCTCCCTTGACGCTCCCCTCTTGCTGGTCTCATTCAGCTGATGGGTTTCTCTCCCTTCCTGTCTTCCACATAGTCCCACATAGTCACTCTCGGCTCCGCCCAGTCGGTTTTCAATATGCACCTTCCACGTGTTGGGCACTGTCTAAGCCTCCCCACGCGTCAGCCCACTCGTCCTCACAGCAGCGTTCTCTCTGTAGATGGGGAACCGAGTCGTCGGCCCAGGGTCACACAGCTTGAGGGGGGACAGCGAGGCTTTGCATCTGTGTGGTGAGGGTGACCGCTGGTCCCTGCCCTGCTCCATCCCCAACAGCTCCGGCTGCTACTCAGCCTGCGCCAGGAGCCAGGCTGGTGGCCAGTCATCCAGGCTTTGTCCTCTGTCATGCTTGTGTGGTCAGCACGGAGGTGATAGCACCTGACAAAGGCAAACAGCAGCGGAGGAAAACTGAGCGTCAAGCCCTCAAGGGGGGACACGCTCTCTCTCGTCCGACCGCTCACCCGGTTCTTCCTTACGGCCCCACCCACGCCCCAGCCAGGCGCCTGCAGACGGTTCAGCCAGCGAGCGAGCGACCCTGCTGTGCGGACCGCTGCCTCCCTTCTGTCCGTCTCTGCTCTCTCTCCCCGTCACCCACCCTCCCCTGCCCATCTCTTGCTCTCCCATCCCCCGCTCGTGAAAAGCCACATCTGTCAGCACCCAGCCGTGTCCCTCTGGCCACCCTGCTCTGTGCTGACCAGCCCTGCAGACTGCTGACGCTGCGTCCAGCCGGGCCCTCGCCGTGCGCCCGCAGCTGGGCCACGTGGCAGTCGGGAGGAATCTTGGCTCCGGCTCCATTGACCTGGAAATGCCAAGGCGGGGAAGTGAGACATGGGAGCTCAGTGCCCGGCTGGCCCTCTGCTTCAGGCAGAGTGGGGGCAGTGCCTGGCGGCAACCCCGCTGAGCGGGCTGCCCTTTGCTGAGCCCCGTGTGTGTGTGTGGGGGGCCTGCGTTGGGAGATGCTCGGCCTTGGCTTTGGTCCTGGCCCCATCATTGAGTGTCCCTGGGACCCTGGACAAGCGACACCCCCTCAGGTTGTCGGTTTCCTTGCCTGTCATGGGAGCCGCTGGGTGCTGTGGGCTCGAAGGCCTGGCCAGCTCAGCACTTCCTGGGAGCCATGGGGGAGAGCGGCCTGCTGCCCCAGGGCCTCTGCCCAGACCCTGTGGAGGGCAGAAATGCCGACCGAGAGTCAAGGGCTCCAGGTTTCAGCTCCAGTGCAAACATGCCCCACGGGGGGTAAGTGGCTTTACCTCTGGGCCTCAGTTTCCACACCTGTCGTTGGCCCTCAGCCCACCCACCTCACAGCACTCAGACGAAGAGAAGGTGAAGTAACAGACGCGGACTCAGTTGGCAGAGAGAGGAAACACAGGCAGCTCTCGATCACCCCAAAACTCACGGAATGAACAGGCTTTCTAAAGAATCAGTATGTAATGGTGCTTGCAAATAGCAATGTGTTTATCCTCCTTCTAGGATTTTAAAATCCTGAAGGACAGAAAATATGATCAGGTTTACGCAGGTGCAAGACCCAGAGAAACTACAGACCACACCGCTGGACCGAGGGGTTCTGCCAGTGGGGGAGGGGTGCGGGGCCCTGGGCAGGTGTCGGGGTTCGCTGGGGCCGAGCGTTTGGAGCAGCCGAGTTGGGATCCTCACCACTCCCTGCCCCCCACCCCCCAATTTCTGCTCGACCTGGCCAGTAGTGGCAGCTTTGCTTTCTGTCCCCAGACAGAGAGGACCATCCCCCAGGGCATCTAGGCAGAGAAGACAGCCCGCTGCGGCCTCCCGGCTGTGTGTCTGGAAGTCCCACCTTGCCCGCAGTCACCAGGGCTGGGCCGGAGGGCCAGACTCGGCCCCCTCGGGCAGGCAGCCCAAGGCTCACACAGCAAAATGAGCTGGAAGCCAAGCATCCTCCGTCATTCGGAGAAAAACAACATCCCGAAAGAGATGCACCAACCTAAAAAAAAAAAAAAAAACCAACAAGCACCAGAAATAAAAATAAGCAATGAAGTCATGGAAAAATAAAAGAGTTCAAAATAGTGTTCACAGGCAATCTTCCAGCCATTCTGTGTATGTCACCTGGGGGCTGCACTGCGCATGTCTGGACAGGGCCCCCGGGGACACGCTAACGCGCCATGTCCCCCTGTGAGACGCGGGGGGAGTAACCTGGGTAATAAGGGCGCACTGAATCAAGAGCGGGGGGGGGGAGACCACCGTGGGACCACGCAGGAGCAGGAGGGGGCTGATACCCGAGGTGGAAAGGGCACAGAGGCAGCAGTGTCGTGAGCCCTGCAGGGCGCTCGGGGGCCGGCGGAGGGAGGGTTGAGAGCAGCAGGTGGGAGCATGAAGACGTCGCTGCGTTTGGGGAACTCGGCAAGGGGAGCCCTGGCTGCCAATCGCACCTGAGCCTGAGCGCACCTGGTTGAGTCACCTTCCTTCAGCTGCAGTTCGGAGGGCCGACTGGGAGCAGGACCCTGGCTGGGACCGCGAGACACAAGGAGCTCCTGGGCTTGGGACACAGTGACCTCCGTGGGCTTCGGCGCAGGCAGCCAGTGTGCAGCTGGGGGCTCACCCACAGGTGTTTTAGGGGGGTCGTCACCTCCCTCAGTCAGGTGCCTTCGAGGACGGGATCTTCATCATCCCGTGAATCAGTCATTGGCCAGGATTGCACAGCCAGTGAGAGATTCACACCCAGCTCCGTGTGGGTGCCAGCAGATGGGTGGGCGTTGGGTGGTCGTGTGGGCGTAGGGTCAGCCTTAGCCAGCCTTAGCCAGCGATGACCTCTTAGGTCTACTCCAAGCCCTGGTAAGGTAGAGGGTGTTCACACCTGCTTACTGGGCGAGTGGATGAAGAGTGAAACGTGCCCACGGCTCTGGGAGCTGCTTTACAGACCCGCACAGGCGCCACTCCGACCCCACGGAGACCGGAGAGGTGAGGAGACCGTGCTTCAAAGAGGCTCCGTGGCCTTTCCTTGGTCACAGGTTTGGAAAACGAGAAGCAGAGATAGGGACCTGGTTTCTCTGACCTTTGACCTATGCTCCTTGACCCCTCCAATACACTAGGGGGTCTGTGTGTGTGTGTGTGTGTGTGTGACCTGAAGGTGCCTGGTGAGGGGTGGAACTGAGGGCAGTCGGACACTGAGGGTCTTCATGACGCGGTCCTGGGTCCATTTGTTCTGCATTTCTTCCTTTTCCTCCTTTCTCCAGGGGGAGCGAGGCCTGGACGGGTTCCCCGGGAAGCCTGGGGAGCAGGGAGCGCAGGTAGGTGGGCACTGGCATGGGTGGGGGCTGGCTCTTGTTGGAGGGCAGGGTCGGTGGGAGGACACAGCTGTCCTGCTCGGCTGGAGGCAGCAGGAAGCCTGTCCCAGCCCCAGCTCCGGCCGTGGGCGGGCCCCTCCCCCGCCAGGGCACAGGGGTGGAGACACAGCATGCCAGACCCCTCCTGACCTCAGCGACAGGACGTGTGTTCGAGGCCAGACGGCCACAGGGGATGTGCACATGTGCCAAGTGGTGCATCCCCTGAACTCAGGTCCACGAGAGCAGGTGACGAGCAGCCCAAAGGCGTGTGTGGGAGGAGCTGGTTGGATGAGTGCAGGGGATGCCAGGTGGCCGAGGTGGGTGGTGAGCCCCATGCCTGGAACGCCATGCCAGGGTTGCTCTGTGAGAAGCACCGTGAGGGGGACGATAGAGGGGAGGTGGCCTGGCGTGGAGCAAGGCCCCCTCGGCTCACAGAGACGTGGACCGTCTGCGGAGGGATGGCCAGGAAGCTGCCACCTGGATCTCTTGGTTGTCCCTGTAAGAGGATGCCGGTGGCTGGTGGGAGGGACGGGAAGGACATCTGTGTGCCTTTATGTTTTCAGCCCTGGGAACGTGTTATCCAAAAGCTAGCTCTCTTTAAATATTTGAATGGTCGAAACTAAATGAGACCTAAAATCCTGTATCTGCTTGAAGAGAATTAGGAAAAGGTGTAGGTGTTTGGTAGAATTTAACACATCGATGTATCAGCCAATTAACACATTTATATTATTAGCCTATAGAATAAATAGTTAAATGTATGTTAATTATCCTTGACACATCAGTTTATTCTAATAAATATTAGTTTCGCTATACTACGATAACATAAGTGAAATTATAGTCTCATCACTGGAAATAATGTCATAATTTACAGTTATCGTTGCTCACCAAACGGAATTGTGCCTTTTTATACATCGCGTTCTCCCCTGACCTGAAGTCATTAATGCGTGACCATTTCCTGAGCGTCCAGCGAAGGCGTGACGCGCACGGCTGCCCGGCCTTCTGCCGTGTGGCTGTGCCATTTCCGCTGGTTTTCCGCGGTGCCGCCCCTGGGCCGTGCCCGCGGGGTGGTGGTCGGGGAGCAGGGCCGGTGCCCCCAGGAGGGCGGCAGGCAGTGAAGGAGCAGAGGGGATGCGATGGCCCCGGGTGGGGGGCGCGTGTGAGGAATCCGAGGGACAGGGACCTCACGGGGGGTCTGCTCCCGGTGAGGGCCACTCCGGTCTGTCCGGATCTTGCTATTTGGAGTGAAAAAGGGAGTGAGAGTGTATTTCTAATTACACTGTTAGGAAGAATTCCTACAAAAATCTCTCCTCGTCTGGGGATGAGATTGGCTGTGCCTGCCTTCCAGATCCTTCCTCCTTGCTGTGAGTTGGGGGGGGGGGCTCCTGGGACGCTCCTCACTTCCAGCTGGTCACTGCAGGAGGTTCCTCGGGGCAACAGTGAGGAGGAGGGGGACTGGCCTGCAGCACCTCCTACACCAGCGCCCCCGCCCCCCCCGCCCCGGGGCCCGGCTTTCCTAGTCGCATTGACTAATCCAGGCTCAGAGTTCGGGTGGCCCTGTCCCTGGTCCCTGGTCCTGGAGACCCCGCCAGCCCTCAGCACCCCAGGATTCCAGCCCACACCACCGACTGGGCCCTCCCAGCCCTGCGTGCGCCCAGGGCAGCCGCTTGCCCCCTGCCCCGCTCCAGGTGCTCTTGCACCCCCCGTGTCCCCCAGGAGAGGTCGAGGTTCGCCGAGAGGGCGTTTTCCCTGCTGCAGCGCCAGTGTGGGTGCAGAGGGGCCGTGTGCAGACGTCAGCTGAGGGAGAACTTTCTGGAAGTCTGGTCTAGGCGCCTGTGCCTTGGGGGGGGGGAAGCAAATCAGAGCTTTGGGCCACATCCCCTCCGCCCGTCTGCTCCCCTCGCCTGTGCTGACAGCCTCCCTCTCTCTCCCCTAGGGAAGTCCTGGCCCTCCTGGCGTGGCCGGGCTCCGGGGAGAGAAGGTAAGCCGGGGCCAGGGGCGGGGTGCGGCTCTGGGCAGATGGGGTGTGTGGCCTGCCACCTGGACAAAGTGGGGCCCAGGGAGCGGCAGGGTGGGGGGCAGTGGGGGGCCAGGCTGGAGCCGTGGGAACAGGGCACAGACGAACCTGGTGAGTCGGCGTCAGGAGCTCAGCTAACAAGTAATTTCTGGTTACCTCTATTTAAACGTGTTTTTAGTTTGAGGAATAAAAACTCACTTAATAAACAAATTCCTAGCATGTCATATGCAGGCATGGTACGGTATGCAGCTACTTAAACTGCTTCTGGACTAGGGCAGGCTGGGAATTTTAAACACAGAAGTCCTACCCCTCCTCCTCTCCCTGCCTGCCCAGCAAGGCCTGCACAGCGGGTCGATTTTTCCAGGGTAACAATCCAAAAGTGTGCTGGGCCTTTCGTGAGCAGACGACAGAGCGTCCCTTGCCACGCTGCCCCCTGTTCCCGCACCTTTTCTAACGAGGGGTAGCCCTCCCACCTCCCAGCTGAGCAAGCTCCGTGGGAGACTTGCTTGCAGCTTGTGAGGAACTGTGAGCGTCGCCGTGAAGGTAACAACCTTCCCAAGCGCTTGGGTCACCGGGTGGGCGGTGGGTCTGCAGTTACAGCAGGAGGGGGGGTCAGGTAGAGCCCAGGCTCGTGGACGGGCCCCTGGGAAGGACACGAGACGCGGGACTTTAGACGAGGTGGGGAGAGGGAAGGGAGTGCAGGAGGGACCCAGGGACACTGTGATGGGGGGGCCCGGAGGTACATCACGTCCACTCAGCGTCTCTGAGCGCTGGGGAGGGTCGCTGGCTGCCTCGGACGCACGCGCTCCCGGCACGCGCTGGAAGTGCGGGAAGAGGGAAAGGCTGCTCCGCCTCTGGAAGCCGCTGGGCAGACGTCATGAATAAGCAACCGGGCCGCAGGCTGGGCCGACCGCGCCACCTCCTGGGGGGCCTGGCGCTGCCGAGCTCGGTGTCTGCTGAACTCCCCCCTCGGGCTGCCCTTCAGGCTGAGCGAGCTGTTCTCTCCGTCTGAGTATTTTTGGAGCTGAGATTCACATTGTTATACTATCCTGGTGTTGGGATTTTAAAATGTTCTTGTGGTTCTTTGACACGATGCTCAGTCCTAAAATAAGTCAATGGTGTATTTCATGTCCCTAGGAAGACGGGGCCTTTGAAGTTCAGGCCTGGCCATGACTTCCTGCTACTGAGAGAGGCGGGCGGGGCGGGGGGGGGGGGAGGAGGGAGAGGGGACTTGATGATCAGAAACCCCAAACTGCCACTGCGCCTGTACAGCTTCCCTGGCCCCTCCTGTTTGGGAAGCAGCTGAGTTATTGTCGGTTACCATGGTGAATGCTGCAGGGGTGGGGGTCGAGGCCGGGTCCTGGCATTATTTGGAACGTCCGGTGGAATAACCGGGAAACCCGGGCGCTCAGGCGATGGTGCCTCCCAGCTCATTTGGGGAGGTCACTGTGGAGACGTGTCCTGGGTGTTGACAACTGGAGAAAGTCCCGGGACCCCAGGGCTGAGCTCTCCAACCCCTCGCTTCACAGGTGAGGGCACAGGCCTGCACCAGTGGGGCGTCTTGTCCGAAGTTAAAGCCTTAAACAGCAGGGTCAGTTGAGGTTTTAGCAGCACACCTGATGCTTTGGAAAGAGAGGCGACTTCTCCTCGTGCTGGGCCGCAGAGGGGACAGTGGAGTGGCGGCCCTGTCCGTTCGGGGTCTGCAGGACAGAACCTCTGCCTGGGCAGCCGAGGGTGACAGAGGGGCCGTGAGTCACTCACTCACGCTCCTCAGCCTCAGGGTTGGACGGGCACTTTCTTATTCACTCAGTGGCTCCTTCATTCTTTGCCAACTTCCTCAACAGCGGTTTCCGAACGCGTCCCTGCTCCCTGAGCTAGGCCCTGGGAGAAAATGAAAAGCTGTGTCCCCAGGCCACAGGTGGGGACATCGGCTGCGGGTTGTGCCCTTGTTCCAGCCAGGGGGAAGCAGAGTGACAGCCGTGAGACTTTTCTGTCGCCACGGTGGGCACACAGGCCCTGCGCAAAGCCAGGTTGTAGCCCCCAGCCTGGGGGCCTGGTCAGCCACAGTGGTCCCCGCTCGGCCTCCTGGAGGGAATGGGGAAGGAGACAGGACGGATCTCGTTTATTGTGACTGGTTGAGATGCAGGAGGATCAGCACAGCATCCGTGTCGGTTCTTTCTCTGGCAAACAGTCCCCGCCTGCCGACCTCGGGCTGAAACACGGACTGGGCAGGAGGGATGCTCCTTAAGGTGTCGTCTCCGCTCTTGGTGCGTCTGGCACAGGCAGGTGCCTGGGCAACCAAGCACGAGGGCAGCTCCCAAGCAGGACGCGGTCGTGAAAGGACCCGCCTTGGCCCTGGGCCGAGGTGACAACAGAGAGAACCAGTGTCCTCCCGCAGAACATTTGGGTGCACCGCAGGAGGGAGCGCGGCCAGCGTGACGGCCGTGTGCGGTGGCGTGCGGAGGGGGAATGGCCCTGTGGACGTGCCTGAATGCGCAGGGGCCTCAGAGCAGTGGGGGGCAGTGGGGGGCAGTGGGGGAAGGTGGCAAAACGTGCCCTCTGTTGAGATGGTTGTCATTTCTCCACAGGGTGACATGGGGCCCGCAGGACCACCGGGGATACCGGGCTCCGTGGTAAGTGGGACTGTCCTCGGCGGCTGGAGTCTTGGGCTCCCAGGCTGGTAGCACCGAGTGGGTGGAAGAATCCCCATCTCGGCAGAATTCTGTGAGGGCGCAGGCTGCCCCACTAAAAAGGGGGTAAAATCAGAGGAGAGTCGGAAATGACCGCTCCACAGCATGCGGGTGGACACCCTTAGTGGAGCCGAGTGAGCTTGACCGCTGGGAAAAGGCCACTCACTTTGCTGACGCTGGTTTGTCCCTCAGGTGCAGAGAGAAGGCCTGAAGGGTGAGCAGGTAAGGCACGCGGGCCCCCCTGCTGGGGGGCCTTGGGTAGGAGCAGAAACAGCAGGGCTATGGCCACGGGGTTGAAACTGCTAGTTGAGCTCAGAAGGAGCCCGGCAGAGAGGTGTCCAGGGGTCTTTCTGCCAGGAGTGCTGGGGTCCACCCTGCACCTCCCTGGACCTCGGGGTCCCTGTTGGGAGCTGTGGGTCAGCAAAGGGTCATGGGTGGGGGTGGCCCTGGTCCTATGGGAGGGAGTTGTGGCTAATGCATATTTGGTTTGTGTCACCAGGGCGCTCCAGGACCGCGGGGTCACCAGGGCCCGCCCGGGCCTCCCGGAGCTCCGGTAAGTGCCCCCTCCCCAGCCCGGGGTCTGTTCTGAGCACCTGCTGGAGGGGGAAGGCAGACGTCTGACGCCCAAGTCCCGTGCCATTTCAGAAGCTCATGACACCACCCCGAGTGGTCGGCAATGGTGTCACCGCCCTGCACGGTGGGGGTGGGGGTGGGGTGGGGGGCAGCGACTGAACCCTGGAAGAGGGAAGAGACCGGCGGCAAGTCACGCTGTTCCCAGGTGTGAAGCCCGGGCGCCTGCCCTCGGAGGCCCTGGTCCCAAACAGGCCACGGCCGGGGATTCGGGTGTTCACTCCGGTGATTTAGTTCCCGTTCCGACAAAATACCAGGCGCTGCGCTGCCAGCTGAATCGTGTCCAGCGCACGCTGGCTGCTCCCGGGTTCTGATCGATGCTGACCTCACAGCGGCCTCAGCCTTTGGTTCGGTTTCCCCTCCATTAGGGGCTTAATGGCGTGTAAATAACCACGGGGGAAGCGGCCACGGGCATCGCCGGCGCGATCGTTCTGGGCCGTGCGGGCAGGCCCGCGGGGTAATTACTAAGCACACGGAGACTCCTCCGGCGGCAGGCTGCCGCCGGTCTCAGGTGGTGGGATTTTACTGCAGGAGATAACACGGTTGTTCACCTGCAATGCCCATAAATCACTTCTCTATTTCGCCGGCCAGGCCCCATCCTCGTTAGGACAGAAGTGTAGCGCGTTGCTGGGGTAACTCGAGAAGAAACTTAGACGCTGTTTCATTCCGGAGTAAGCGTATCAGTGCCATGTCGTAGAGTTCAGGTCCGGGAAGCCACCTGCTGCGGCCACCTCCTTAGACATCTTGCTTAACCTCCTGCAGGGCCCGTTTCCAGGGCCCTCCCCCTGTGTTGCCACCGCCGTGAAGTGGAGAGCAGTCCTGCCGTGTCCCCTCAAGAGCGAGCTCTGTGTGGGTGTGGTGCTCAGGCCCGCAGTCCGCCCGCGGGGCGTGTCTGCCCTGGGGTGCGTTTCCGTAGGCAGACGCCTGCCAGGGAAGCCTGCAAGGGGGGAAGATGTGTTTCCCGCTCTCGCCAGCGAAGGCTCCGGTGCAGCGAGCGATGCTGAGGGGCTCACACGGAGGCGCAGGGCTAGTGAGGAGCGGCGCTGAGCCTTGTCCTGACGGACAGCCCCGGCGCTTCCTGAGACGTGCAAAGGAGAACCCCTTCACTTCGCCTCGCCCGCCCACGAAGGAGGAAGGAGCTGGTACCGCTCGGCCAGCTCCCTCAGGGGGCAGCCGCCCTCACTCCACAACCTGGGGTGCAACGGTGGGCACCCCTCCCCCGCAGGCACATTTGACTACGATACACGAGGGCGGGAGAAAAGGGGGGAGCTTCAAACATTTGTGTCCACCTGCTTGATGTCAAGCAAAATAGGAAAGCTGGGGACAGGGGATGGAAAGGCACGGACGGGTCTCGTGGGTTGAGGCAGGAGACGAGAACCATGCAACTGAGAGCGCAGCGTGCCGTTTGGAGCGGACGGGTTGTTCCTCCAGACCAGCGGACAGAGAGCAAGGACGGAGGCCCCAGCCTTCAGCCTCTGCAGCCTGCGGCCCCACGGAGCTGGCCGGGCTCCTGCAGGGGGCCTCTGGGCTAGGTGCTCTTCGCAGACTGGGTTCAGCACCACACTGTGGTCCTGGCCATGCACCCGCCTGGGAAGGAGTCAAAGAAAACAACCAGTGGCCTCCCCCTGAAGCCCCAGTTAACGGGGGCCAGCAGGTCTGTGAGAGGGTCAGCGTAAGGCCAGGGCCAAGGCCTCCCCCAGCCCCAAACCCAGAGCTTGTCACATGCAGGGGACTCGCACACGCGTGCAGGGAGGGGCCCACAGCAGGCATTCGGGTGGGGGCTGACTGCGGCGTGCTCTCACGAGGAGCGAGCTGGCTGAGGGAGGCACTTGGCACCAGACACCAGGACCCCTGGTTTCAGGTCGCGGGTCTTCCGCCACCTGGCCTTGCATCTTGGTGGCAGGACATGACCTCTTGGGTCCTCCTTGGCTTCACTCACTCCTTGGAAGTCACCACCACCTTGGTCATCACCACCATCATCATCTCCCCGTCCACCGGCTGCGACGGTTCAGGGAGCCGGCGTGCAGAGTGGTGGTCAGTGAAGCCTCGTTACCGTGCCGGCCCTGACCCCCACGGCCTTGTCTGCCCCTTCGGGTCCCCAGCAGCACTCGCCCAGGGCCTTTGAGGAGCGCGTGCTCCCCAACCATTCATTGGATGGAGTCCAACGGACAATCTGGTGTCAGTGCTTCTGCTGGAAATGGAAAATCCGGAGTGTGTGTCAGCGATCCCAGGGAGAGGAAAGCGTCTCCCGTTTTCCGATGGGAAGAGCACACCCCATCCTGCCCCCGAACCCTGGGGCTGCCGAGGAGGCCCGCCCCTCGCATCCTTCCCCGGGACCAGGCTGGCTCAGGCAGTGGGGCAGCGTCTGGCTGAGTCGCGAAGGAGGGCCAGCCAGCGTTTCTTGCCTCTTCTGCGGGGTCTTGCCTCCCTGTGTGCCCTGAGACCTTCGATCACGGCCGTTTGTCCGTTTACCTGTCCGTCCCCACGGAGTCATTCGAGAGCAGGCCTTGGGCCTGGACGCGGTCCCTCACTAGTTACGCAGAATCTGGCGATGGCAGAGGCTTGCGTGGCGGTGGCATTTGTCAAACAGGAGGACACTGGATCGCAGAGGCGGGTGTTTCTGGCCACAGTGCACCCAGCACGTTGTTAACAGCTAACACGGAGGGTCTCACTGGCCCGCTCACACTCCAGGCCTCCGTCTGCATGCCCCCAGCCGGGTGCAAATCACGCACTGTCAGACGGCCTGGGCGCCCTGTCAGGGATTTTGTGCCCATTCTTCTTGTGGCTCACGCAGCCGCTTGGCAGGCAGGTAGGACGCATCATCCTCACTCCAGAGATGAGCTCGCTGAGGCTCAGGGGGTGGCTGGGGGCCTGTCTGAGGTCACGGTGCGGGTGCATGGTGTGGGGACTGGGGACGGGACTTGAACTAGGTGACTGGGACCTCTTCCTGCACCAGCCGATGGGCTTGCTCACTTGAAGTGATCTTTCTTGGACAATTTCACTTACTTGGGCTGGCGTCTCCCTGCCCGGGGAAGAGCGAGGGCCGAGCTGTGGCGCCGAACCCTGGATTTACCAGTGTCCCTTTCTGTTCTGTCTCCCCTCCGGAAGGGTCTCATGGGTCCAGAAGGCAAGGATGGACCTCCCGGTTTGCAAGGGCTCCGGGTAAGTAGCCTGTCTTCCCTTCTGTGTCCGGCTCACCCATTCCGGCCCCATTCAGCGGCTCAGACCGAGGGAGAGAGGCCAGCCCGGGAGAGGAAAAGGGCGGATTGAAGGGTAGATTGAGTCCGTCAGACATGGCTTTGCACCTCCTGTGCGTTCAGCCCGGCATCAGGGCCCGGGGAGAGGGGCGTGAGTTTGTCGCCTGCTTGCCTGCCTGTGAGCAGAGCCCTCAGGGAAGGAGGCCGGGTGCTGAGGGAGCACGGACAAGGGGCACCTGATGGACCGACCCGACCTGGGAGCGGCCAGGGCTCCTGGGAGAGGTGACGCTGCGGCTACGTCTTGAGGGAGAGTGAGAAGCCTGGTGGTGGAGGGCAGAGAGCTGCCTGCAGGCCAGTAACGCCTCTCAGCGCCCACGCGGTCACCGAGCCCTGCACGGCCTCGTGGCCCTCCACCGAACTCACCTTCCTCCCCCATCCTGTCCAGACTGGGTGTGGCTCATGCATCCAACGAGGAGCTCAGCTCCTGACTCGGGGTCACGTGCTCTGAGGGGTGTTGTGGTTAAGGGGTCGTGTGATAGAGGGGTGCGGAGGTGCCCTCCTTGGCGTCCCTGCAGGAGACAGGGACTGGCCCTCGACTCTGCATCCCAGCCCTCAGCAGGGAGCCTGGGGCAGGGGGGACTCAAGTCCGCATTTGCTGGCCTCCAGCCCTTCCATGTAGCATGTTCTCCCAGTTCACACCGGAACGGCCTGGGGTACCACCTCGCAGGGGGACGTGGGCGGCCCTGGGGAAGCGAGCTCACTGCCCCAGAGTTTTAGGTCCAGAGGCCAGGTGACCACTGGCCAATGGGTGGGAATGGGGGTCGAGGACTCTGACGGAGGCTGCCTCTGCTTCCCTGCCAGGCAGATGGGTCAAGGTCAGGTTGCTCCCTCTTCTGTGCAGTGGGGGCGTCCCAGACTTTGCAGGGAGACACAGCTCTCCCCTTCTCAGGCAGCTGTGCGACCCTGGGGGTCCCTGCGTTGGCATGGGCCTGCTGACTTTGTTACAGGGGGAAGCTCCCCACCCGGTGGGGCTCGGCCCGGGTGGGCAGAGAGAGCGGGCGGCCGTCCGGGCTCCCGTTCTCCCAACATGCTGAGCGGCAGTTCCGTGCACATCAGAGGTGGCCTTGCTGGAGTCAGCAGGTGTCAGCAGGAATTGCCGGGGGCGCTGCGGGGAGCAACTGGGACGCAGGCAGTGCCCCAGAGAGGATGTCTGTGGCCAGTGTCAGCGCTTGCCTAGACCCCCTGTCCTCCGGAACGCGGGGTGCGGACTGGGCTGGGGCGCAGCTCCGCCCGCTTCACACTGGGGCCCTGAGCGGCCCCCCGTCCTTCCCTTTCCTGTTTCTCTTTCTCGTCGTTGCTGTTTTCCTTCCCCTCCTTTGCCTGTTCACCTCTCCCCTTTCCTTCCTTCCTTCCTTCCACAATTTCATCCATTCAACGCGTGTTTCTTCAGCATCTGCCGGGCCCTGGGCATCGTGGTTCCAGGCCGGTGGGATCCTCCGGTGAGAATGAGGATCCCTGCCCGGTGATGTTTACACACCTGGCAGGCAAGGTGTGAACATAACAGCGTTTAGACAGCGTGGCACGTCCCCACTGAGAAAGTCACATTTGAGCAGGCTCTCGGGGGGTGCGGGAGTTGGACGCGCCGAGCTGGGGGACAGCACAAGAGGCAGAGGAAGCAGCTCGAGCAAAGGTCCTGGGGCGGCGCGCGCAGGGTGTGTTTGAGCCCGGGGACCGGGTGGTGGCAGTGAGCGAGAGCCTGACAGGGGGACACGGGGTCAGGAAGATGGGGAGCCAGTTCACACTGGGCCTCGTGGGCCACGGTGAGGGTTGTGGCTTTTACCGTGTGTGACATGCGGGGCCATCGAATGTTAGGGAAAAGTTAAACGTCTACAAAATTAGGGAGAAGAGTGAGATGAACCCCCACAGACCTGAAACCCATTTAAATGCTATCAAACCACCAGTCAGATTGCTTCGTTTCCGCCAGTGCCCACATCCGCCCCACAGTGAGTTAGTCTGACACGTCACACCCCGTCTCTGGGTATTTCTGCACCTGTCGCTCAGAGAACAGGACACGGAAAAGAAGCGAAACCCTGGTGCCGCCCCCCTGCCTAAACCTATGAAGCCTTTCGTTGTATCTGCACCTTGTGTCCCGACTTCCCCCGACCGCCTCACGCACTTCTGGGTGCAGCCAGGTCATGGCCAGATTGGGGTGCAGGAGTGGTGTGGCCTGGTTTACACTCCAAGTGCCTCCGTGTGGCCGCCGTGTGGAGAACAGAAGGCAGGGGAAGAGGCCTGTTAGGAGATGACCCCGTGACCAACGGGAAGGGTGGTGGCCCGGAGCAGGGCCGAGGCTGGGCCAGGTGGCGGGACCCCGAGGCAAAGGCAGAGCTCCTGGTGTGAAGGACCCTGGGTCTGGCAGGCACCATGAGCCAGGAGTCACCAGGCAGGGTGATGACAGGTGTACCCGGAGCACAGGGGGACCCTCCCTTGTCCTGCTTCCCCTGGGGAATTGAATGGAGGACGGTGACCGAGTGTGTCTGCAGGGGCCCCTGGCCGGGGCTTTGTTTTGGCCCGTGGGTTTTGCTGGCTCAGTGGCCACACCTGTGGGAAAGCCGAGCCGAGGCGCAGCTGACATTCCTGTGGGCCCTGAGCCTCTGGCTGAGCCAGGAAAACCAAGACGGAGCGGCCAACGGAAGAAATCCCTCTCTCCTTTCCTCACGGTGACCTGTCCCTTCCTCCACATCGACATCAGCTGAAACAGAACCCCTTCGCACAACTGCACACCCTTGGGCTGTAATTAGGGCAGAGGCAGGACCATGACACCACGGGGAGCTGGGGATCGCGAGTTGAGGCTGGAACTCTGGGTAGGGAGAGGGACGTGGGCCCTTTGTTGCAGAGGTTAGCGACAGGCAGACAGTGTAACCC
Organism: Anoura caudifer; assembly: GCA_004027475.1. NCBI lineage: Eukaryota > Metazoa > Chordata > Mammalia > Chiroptera > Phyllostomidae > Anoura > Anoura caudifer. The sequence continues at coordinate 2,590 of PVKU01012264.1, read as the reverse complement.
CGGGCCAGGTGAATACATTCATTGGGACAAAGCTGGTATTTTTCCACCAGGACAGTGAAAGGGGAGGGCCAGAGCCAGCCGCCTTCTGAGCCTTTGGCGCAGCCTTGGGAGCTGCACGCTGCCCCCTGCTGACGATGTTAGGCAGTGGTGCCAGGCTGGGCTCCACCTTAGAAAGGCAGGGAAGGTGCTGCCTTTCTCCTTGGGAGGCTCCCCTTTCCTCCTGCCCCTCCGAGCCGGGCAGTAGGCAGGGCTGAAGCAGGTGGTGCTACGGTGGCATCTGAACCCCCATGTTCCAAAGGGGAACCAGCCTGGCTCAGGGCCACTGAGCACCTGGACCCTCACCAGCTCCCGGGAGGCTGATTCTTCCCCCCCAAATCCAGTGGCGCCCTCACCCTTCACCCCCAAACAGGCGTCCTGCTGCTCTGATGGAAGAGCGTTTCAACTTCCTGCAGAGGGCTTCCCTGCAGGCTTCCTGTCTGAGAAGGAAGTTGAGTTTATTTTTCGTTTCTCCACTAGACCGTGAGTCTGTGAAAACGTGGAAGGGGGCCTCGCACGTACCACACATGCACATTTTATACATGCATGCAGTGTGCAAACATAAAATACACAGATATAAATGTGCACAACCATATAATCATCAACACGCATCTGGCACAGTTAGCGTGCAAGCGTGTTCGAGTTGCACACGAGGCCACTCCCCGGGTGGCCGATACAGCCGGGTGGTAGGCGGAGTTCAGGGTCCAGGACCGGGCGTCCGGGCCCCTGGGTTCTGGCCTCCGACACGGAGTGTCCAGTTCTAAAGAAAAGCCCCTGGTCCTTTCCGCACCTCTGCCTTTATTCTGCCTTGACCTTGCTCGGTGGTGCCGGGTCCCACCTTAGTCAGCCTGGGTATCCTCTGTCCTCTTCGCAGACAAAAAAGAAAAAAAAATTTTGTTTGAGAGACTCCTGTGTGGTCAGGCATTTAAACTCAATGTAGAATGTGGAAAAGCTAAGCTGTGGGACCGTCACCAAGGAAGGGGTTCCTGAGCTTGACAGCGAGCAACGGGATGTCCAGAAAGACCACTGACCCGCCTGCTCAAGGCCACCCAGGCCTCTGTCACCGCTCTTCCCACAAGCCAACGACAAACCCCTTGGTTCCTCTGGTCGTTTTCTCCACGCCTGGTTTTTCTTCCCTCTCTTCAATAGGGGGAACTGTTGTCCCTGCCAAACATGATGCTCCCCTTCTTTCTAAAACCAGAGCGACCCCCAAGTGCCTCCTCATTTGCCTGCCTGCGTCAGCCGCTTTAGGAACGTGTTTTAAAAAGCAGAAGCTCTCTGTGAAGGTGCAGAGCTCACAGAAGTCTGGGAGGGAACTGTGGACAATGAGCAGGCTCTCGGCCAGGAAATCGTTGCCGCTCACGTTTCTCGCTTCATTGTCACCGGGATCTTGGGGGTGGGGCGGGGTGACAGTTTTAAGCCCCTTCTGCAAATGAGAAAACCAAGACTTCAAGTTGTGAACCAAATTGCCCTTGTCCCATGGATTACGGATGGTGGGCAAGCGTTCACACCCAGGTCCACCTGGCTCCAAACCTGTACCATCTCTGCTGCAGGGTGTGTGTGTGTGTGTGTGTGTGTGTGTGTGTGTGTGTCCACGTGACCCCAGAGTCCTGAACTGGATGTGAGCAGGCGTGCAGCGGATGCCGTGGAGAGCTCGAGGACCCCTCGGTGGGCGGCAGCGTCTGTTCTGTGGGGCGGACTGAAGACCCACGGCTTTCATCCCGGGCTGCTGTCCGTCCCGGGAGCCAAGGGTCTCCTGCTGCCGAAAGCGCCCAGGCGCCTCAGCGCTGCCTTTGGTACACTCAGGGAGCGGGACATGGGCAGTCTTTTGTCAGTGGCAGCCTGGCTTGGATTTGTTTCACTTTATAATTTTTCAAGCCTTTTTTTTTCCTGCCTTTTCCTGCGCTACCAGATGGTAACAGCGTCGTTTGGATCGCAGGCTACTGTTTGATTCATTTCGTGGCGTGAGGCCAGGGTTCATGTGAGGACAGCACCTGGTTTCGGCGCTAACCAGTAGAGTGTAATCACGTTTGACATTTGGAGGCATGGAGAACCGGAGCTGAGCGGGAGATTGTGCGGCCCACGTGAGAATCCCTTACACAAACAGTCCTTCTCACTGTGCTTGGCCCCCACGCGGCCGTGTTCACGCACCCTGGCTGGGGGGGAATGCTGTTCTGGATTGGTGGTCCCCCACCCCACGGCAGACAGGCAGTGTGGGGCATATCAGCATCCTGACACTCGGAACCGCTTGAATTGTCTGCCCTCGCGGTAAAAGACAAACACTTACCCAGGTACGGTGTTGGGGAGCAAGAAAAACAGCAAGCAGGTTATCGTTAGTGAAATAGTCTTCATTGCTGCAAAACTTGCCCTGGCCAGCACTTCGCAAATCCCGAAAGCCAATAATACACCCAAATGCAGAGGTTACGTAACACTGCTACGTTCACTGCTAGAGCTAGCTTCTTTACCACCACCGCCATCACCACCACCGCCATCACCACCATCGCCACCACCACCACCACCACCACCACCATAATCACCACCACCATAATCACCA
>PVKU01012263.1:0-36711 GCA_004027475.1 Anoura caudifer | reverse complement strand
ATTGCTCTATCCAGCAAAGCTGTCATTTAGAATGGAAGGGAAGATAAAGTGCTTCTCAGATAAGGTCAAGTTAAAGGAGTTCATCATCACCAAGCCCTTATTATATGAAATGTTCAAGGGACTTATCTAAGAAAAAGAAGGTAAAAAATATGAACAGTAAAAAGACAGCAAACTCACAGGTATTAACAACCAGACCTAAAACAAAAGCCAACTAAGCAAACCCCTACAACAGGAGCAGAAACACAGAAATGGAGATCACATGGAGGGTTAGCAACAGGGGAGTGGGAGGAGGAGAGAGGGGGACAAGGTACATAGAACAAGTAGCATGGATGGTAGGTGGAAAATAGACAGGGGGAGGGCAAGAATAGTGTGGGAAATGTAGAAGCTAAAGAACTTATGACACATGGGCATGAACTAAAGGGGGGAATGTGGGTGGGAGGGGGTGTGCAGGGTGGAGGGTAATGAAGGGGGGGAAATGGGACAACTGTAATAGCATAATCAATAAAATATAATTGAAAAAAAAAAAGAACACAAGCACCGACAAAAGGAATCCTCAACAATGGACCAGCAAACCCAATCCCACAATATATACAAGGAATAACACACCATGACCAAATAGGGTTTGTGCCAGAACTGCACCGTCTGGGGACTATTTGAAAATCAGTCAGCGTGTTCCATCACATAAACTACCGAATAAAAATCATTTGACAAAATTCAACAACTATTCAGGAGAAAAAAGTAGGAGGAAAAGGAAACTTTCTTAATCTGATAAGAAAGTGTCTACCAAAAACCCTACTGCTAACATCATAGCAAATGATATTAATGATGTTAATGACATTAATGATATTAATGATGAAAGACTGAATGCTGCCCCAACTGGTGTGGCTCAGTGGATTGAGCGCTGGCCTGTGAACCAAGGGGTCACCGGTTCGATTCCCAGTCAGGGCACATGCCTGGGTTGCAGACCAGACCCCCAGTAGGGGGTGTGTGAGAGGCAACCACACACTGATGTTTCTCTCTCTCTCTTTCTCCCTTCTCCTCTTAAATAAAATCTTAAAAAAACAGAAAAAGAATGCTACCCCCCACAATCAGGAACCAGGCAAGGATGTGCCCCCTCCCCACTCCTATTCAATGTCATACTGCAAGTCCTGGCCAGTGCAAAAGGGAAGGGAAAGAAATAAAAGGCATAATACTTCAAAAGAGGAAATAAAGCTGTCACCATCCTGAGGAATCAACAATGAAGCTCCTTAGTTCCCATAGTTCCCACTCCTATTCAATGTCATAGTGGAAGTCCTGGCCAATGCAATAAGGCAAGGGAAAGAAATAAAAGGTATAATACAGCAAAAGAAGAAATAATACTGTAAAGGAAGAAATAAAGCTGTTTCCATCCTGAGGAATCAATAGTGAAGCTCCTAGAACTAAGGAGTGAGCTTAGTACAACTTTAGTACAACTATAGGAATAATGACGACACGCAGAAGTCCATGGTATCTCCACAAACCAGCAATGAATGATGCAAAATCCACATTCTACAAATTCCCAGTGAAGCTATATAACCAGTACCTGGGCAGGACCACAGGCAATCCCAACTATGTGCTTGGTATCCAGCCCAGGCAGTGCAGATGGTTCTGGCTTGGTCTTATGCAAAGTGTCAAAGTGCTGGCACTGGTCGTTGTTCCCCCAGCTGTGGACCTCGCTGTCCTCGGTCAGAGCCAGACAGTGGGTGGAGCCTGCAGCCACATCAATCACCTTCTTCCCTAGGAGGAAAGCAAGGCAGTTACAGCCTCATGCCTGTGACTCCGTTGCAATAGAGATACTTATCCAGGCCACTCAAGGAAGAAGACATTGTTCAACTTCTAAAGGATTATTCACTGCTTTAATACTATGCACAATTCATCTGCTTTGTGTATGTTATTAAAACCCCTTTATGTTTTACTAGAGACAATTTTATTAAGACCTACAGCCTGGAAATAAAATAGTGCTAGTGCTTAGAAAGAATCTGTTATTTTTCTCCTCCTTATTCAGATTTTTATCTTCAGAAAAAGATAGGTATATTTTAAGTTAACTATTAGAACATATTCTCCTATCCTAAGGTATAACCATGCAAAGTATTCTTTTCTAAAAAACAAAACAAAAGGACTTGCCCTGGCTGGGTAGCTCAGTTGGTTAGAGCATCATCCTGATATGCCAAGGTTGTGGGTTCAATCCCCAATCAGGGCACATACAAGAATCAAACAATGAGTGCATAAACAAGTAGAAGAACAAAGTGATGTTTATTTCTGTCTCCCTTCCTCTGTCTAAAATCAGTAAATAAAAATATATAATTTTTTTTAAATATGACTTTGTTTTTAAAACAGAGTTAGGTTCCCAACAAAACTGAGAAGTCACAGGGTTCCCATAGACTCCCTCCCCCAGCGCACGCACAGCTGCCCCCTCATCAATTATTCTCTCTTTTGCATGGGGCTGTCCCTTTGTTCCCACACCATTTGTTGTAAAAACTATCTTTGAACCCTTATAGTGCCTCTATTCCTCTGTACAGATTCTCTGACTACATTTAGTGGTTCTGTCTCTAAGTTCCCTGCTCTTTTCCAATGACCATCTGTCCATACTCCAGCCAACACCACACTGTCTGATTACTGTGGCTTTACAGGAAGTCTTCATGTCAGTCCTCCAACTTGTCTTCCTTCAACATTCTTACTATTTAACATCAGTTTGTCTGGCCCTGGCTGGTGTGGCTTAGTGGAGTGAGCGCTGGTCTGCGAACTAAAGGGTTACCAGTTCAATTCCCAATCAGGGCACAAGCGTGGGTTGTAGGCCAGGACACCAGTCGGGGCACGCGAGAGGCAAACACACATTGCTGTTTCTCTCCCTCACTTTCTCCCTCCTTTCCCCTCTCTAAACATAAATAAATAAAATCTTCTAAAAAATAAAATAAAATCAGTTTGTCTGTATTCATAAAATAACTGGCTGGCTTCTGACTGGGACTGTATTAAATCTACAAATCACACAGGAAAGAACTGACTTCTTGACAATATCCCGTCTTCCTGCCCATGAACACAGAACTCCTCTCCACTGCTGTGTTCTTCTTGGATGTAGCTCACCTGTTTTGCAGTTTTCCTCATACACTTCTTCTACATATTTTGTTAGATTTACACCTATGTGCTTTATTTTTTCAGATGTTAATATACACAACATTGTGTATTTAATTTTAAATTCTACTTTGTTGCTTGTATACAGTAAAGCAGTTGGTTTTGGTATATTAATCATGCATCCTGCAACCTTGCGATAATCACTTCTTAGTTCCCCAGGAGTTTTTGTCAATTCTTCCAGATTTTCTACACAGACAAATGTGTCATCTACAAACTAAACCAGTTGTATTTCTTCCTTTTCTTCTTTTACTGCATTAGCTAGAACTTCCCAGTATAATTCTGAAATGGTGACATGGGACACCTTTCCTCACACTTGATATTAGTGAGAAGGCTTCATGTCTCCTCTCAGTACGCTAGTTAGTTGTAGGTTTGGGGTAGACACTCTTTATCAAGTTGAGGAAGTTCCCTCTATGTCTAGCTTACTAACAGTTTTATCATAAAGAGCTGTTTGAGTTTGTCAAATGCCTTTCCTGCATTTATTGAGCTAATCATGTGACTTTTCTTTTGTCTATTAATTTGGTGGATTTGATTAACTGATTAACTGATTTTTGAATGTTGAACCAGCCTCACGTATGGGGGATGAAATCACCTTGGTTATGATGTGTAATTCTTTCTGTACATGGTTGGATTTGATTTGGTAATATTATGTTAAGGATTTTTGCATGTATGTTTAAGAGAAGTATTGGTCTGTAGTTTTCTTTTCTGTCATGTCTTTGTCTGACTTTGTTATTACAGCAATGTTGGTCTCGTTGAATGAGTCAGGAAATATTTCCTTTGCTTTTATCATCTAAAAGAAATTGTAGAGAATTGGCAAAATTTCTTCCTTAAATATTTGGTAGAATTCACTAGTGAATCCATCTGAGCCTCATGCTTTCTGTTTTGGAAGATTACTAATTTTTCATTCAACTTCTTTTAGTAGGCACAGGCTTACTCAGTTTGTCTATTTCTTGTGTGAGTTTGGCAAATTGTGTCCTTCAAAGAATTGATTTACTTCAGCTAGATGACCAAATTTGGAGATTTAGTTGTTCATAATATTGCTTTATTACCCTTTTAATGTTCATGGGATCTGTAGTGATGTCTCCTTTTTCATTTCTAATATTTTCAATTTGTGTCCCTCTTCTCTCTTTTTCTTATTTATCGCTGTTTTTTTTTAAAGAACCAGCTTTTGATTTCATTGATCTTCTCTATTGATTTCTGGTTTTCAATTTCATTGACTTCTGCTCTAATTCCTATAATTTCTTCCCTTCTTCTTAAAGTCATTTGCTCTTTTTCTAATTTTCAAAGGTAGAAATGTAGCAATAAATTTCATTATGACTTTATATCCATCACCACACATAATTACAGATTTCTACTTGTGATGAGAACTTTTAAGACTTATTCTCTTACCAACTTTCAAATGTACAGTACAGTCGTATTAACTATAGTCAGCAGGTTGTATGGTGCATCCCCAGGGCTGATTTAATTTATAACTGGACATGTGTACCTTCTGATCCCCTCCATCCATTTTGCCCACCCTCCAACCCCTGCCACTAGCCATCACCAATCTATTCTCTGTAAGTTCAGTTTTGGGGTATGTGTGTTGGATTCCAGAGAGAAGTGAGGTCATGCAGTGTTTGTCTTTCCTTGTTTGATATACATACCCAGCAGTGCGACTGCTGGACCCTCTGGTGAATTCTATTTTTAATTTTTTGAGAAACCAATTTACATTCCCACCAACAGTGCACCGAGGTTCTCATTTTTTAAAAGATTTTATTTATTAATTTTAGAGACAGAGGAAGGGAGGGAGAAAGAGAGGGAGAGAAACATCAATGTGTGGTTGCCTCTCACATGTCCCCTACTGGGGATTTGGCCCGCAACTCAGGCATGTGCCCTGACTGGAAATCAAACCGGCAACCCTTTGGTTTGCAGCCCGTGCTCAATCCATTGAGCCACACCAGCCAGAGCCTCATTTCTTCACATCGTTGTGAACATTTGTTGGTCAATTTACTGATGATATCCATTCTGACAGGTGTGAGATGGTATCCCATTGTGCTTTCTGACAGGCATTTCCCTGATGATCAGTGATGCTGAGTACCTTTGCATATACCAATAGGCCATGTGTAATCTTCTTTGAAAAAATGTCTGTTCAGATCCTCTGCCCATTTTTTAATCAGATTGTTTGGTATTTTGCTATTAAGTTGTATGAGTTCTTTATGTATTTAGATATTAACCCCTTGTCAGATATATGATTTAATATTTTCTCCCATTCAATAGGTTGCCTTTTCAATTTGTTGACTGTTTCTTTTTTATGTGTAATGTATTTATTAAAGAAATTCAAACCAGTATAACAGTATAAAACAGTATAAACAGGAAATGGCTCTAATTTTCTTATCTAATCACTGCTTTTCACTGTATTTCATCAACCCCCACTTCCCCATTGGTCCTTAAACATTAAGACCACATTTTAGATTCCACAATTTCATCATTAAAATGGTCTCACCAAAAAAAAAAAAATCTCATGCTTGGTGTCCAAGACCACTGCTGGTCATTTCCTTCGCTGTAGAGAAAGATTATTGATAACTAGATCTTTTTTCTTTTCTAATACATGCATTCAATGTCACATACTTCCTCCTAGGCACTGTTTTTGCTGCATCCCACAAATTATAAATTGTGGTTTCATTTTCATGTAGCTCAAAATATTTTAAACTTTCCCTTGGCATTTCTTCTTTGACCCATGTGTTATTTGGAAGTTTGCTATTGAGTTTCCATATATTGGGGAATTTTCTGGCTATCTTTTTGTTACTGATTTCCAGTTTTAATTCCATTGTAGTCCAAGAGGTGACACTGTTTGATTTTCTTACAAATTTGTTAAGGTGCGTTTTATGGCCCAAATTGTGGTCTCTACTGGTGAATGTGAGAGGCTCTTCATTAATGAGGTTTTCTAAAACAAAATCTATTTCTCTCCAAAGCCAAATGATATAAATGTAAAATGCTTTTTTCTACTTAAATTGTGTAGCATGATATCATATTTTTGCTTTTTAGTAAATCGAACATGACCAAAAATCAATCAATCAATTGATCAATCGATCAATCTAACATGACCAACACAAGGGGTGTTTTCAGAAATGCCAACATATAAAAAATACTTCAGCTAAAAAACCCTACCACAGACAGGGCACCAGTTCTGTCCTAAGAGCCTGTCGTAAGTTAATGACCAAAGCAACTGTACCAACAGTCACTTAAAACTCTCATAGTAAGCCCTCTCTATAGCTAATAAATGTAGCTGAGGAAGTAGATTTTTTTCTTACTACATGAAGGGAACATAAAGGAAAAGGTAAATGACATGCAAATACAGGCAGCTCCACAGCATACTACCACCTGTATCACTCTACAACTTACCTAGGACTCTTAGAAAATAATAAACATTACATGAGCATGCAAAACTTCTAGTCAACAAGGTATTCCCAGGTTTTAAAATACAAATGGTGGGGAAAAGAACTGGCAAGTTCCACTTAAAGGTCTTACTTCTAAACACCCAAGCCAAAAAAAGCAAAACATAAACAAAAAATCTAGCTCAGGCAGCCAACCAGCTTTACCCCTGGGGCCAACCACAGCCCCAGGCCTGTTTCTGCAAAACAACCAGGCCTACTAGTCTGCATCTTCTCCGTGAGTTCTTGGGAGCTACATTAGCAACACTGACTACTTGGGACAGACAGCACATGACCCTCAAACCTAAAATAATTGCAGTCTGTCCCTTAAAAAACAGCCTGCCCCCTCCTGAACTCACCAACCTCTCCCATAGTTCGGAAGGTTCCTGCAAAGAAATTACACGCCTTGGCCTGTGTTCATTCCCCTCTCACTACAAAGCATGCTGGGCACTTTCAAACCAAACCAGCACAACTCACCCATCAAGGGTGAGTTCAAATGAGACCCTTCCAGGCACCGTGCTGTGGGGTGCTCCCACAGCGCTGAGTGTCCACAGTCTTAGCACTGCCCTCAGTGGGACTACAGGTGACCTCACCAAACAGAAGCTAACCCCACTGTGATCAGCTTAGTAAGTGATAAGTGGGCACCTGCCACAAGAAGTCCTCTGCAATCCTGGTGAACTGAATGAGTTTCAAATTAAATTTGGTGATAATAATACTAGGCCATTTTTTAAAATATAACAAACCACTTTCCATTTATTCCCTACACCTACCAAAAGGTGGGTAAAAGCTTCTACTGATGGATCATTCATGGAATTTCAGGCGAAGAAATAAATAAGCTTAAAACATCACTAAGGACACTGCCTCAAAAAGCATTGGAAGTTCACAGTTCACACTCACCTTGCAAGCCCTCCAGGAGTTTGGGGTAACGGACGTGTTCCTCTGTCCCGTGCCCAAGTCTCTGGCTGTCACCTTTGCCCCATGAGTACACCTGGCCGTCTTTTGTCAAAGCAATGGAAAACTGACTTCCACACCGCACTTTGACGACATCCAAGTCTTGAAGTTTTTCAATCAGCTTGGGCGTTTTGCAGCCATCACTACCGCCTCTGCCCAGTTTCCCATAGTCACCATCTCCCCAGGACCACACCTGACCTAGAAATACAAATATGTTTAAGTAACAATGCCTGTGCATCTTTTTTAAAAAATATTTTACTTATTTATTTTTAGAGAGAGGGTAAAGTATGGAGAAAGAGAGGGAGAGAAACATCAATGTGTGGTTGCCTCTCAAGCGCCTCCTACTGGGGACCTGGACTGTAACCCAGGCATGTTCCCTGACTGGGAATTAAACCAGCGATGCTTTGGTTTTGCAGGCCAGCACGCAATCTACTGAGCCACACCAGCTGGGGCAGTAACTGCACATCTTAACAGAACTTTTAAATGACTGAAAACAATGCATATAACCAATAACACATGACCCTAGAGCACTAATATATAGTGTTAACATTACCCAGGTGCTTCTGACCAAATGAAATCTAGTTCACAGGGAAGCAATAAACAAAGGGAAGCTTGGCTTTTCTCCTCATTTAACTAGAAGAGTAATAAAACCGCGAGCCTTCCTGGCTTGAGCTCGATGACAGCACTTCCACAATGAGGCCCCACTGCCAACACAGAGCATCACCCTGGTCCATGGCTCCTGTGCAGCGCCCTCAGGTCTCATCTGACCACAAGTCAACCACGCAACTGTATTGATGGTTAACATTTGTCAAGAGTTTGGGGGTTTTTTTTTGTTTAGTCATCACTCAAGGATATGTTTATTGATTTAGGGGAGAAAGAAAGAGAAGCATCAATGTGAGAAACATCAGTCAGCTGCCTCCCGCACACACCCTGACTGGGACAATCTGCAAACCTGTGCTGTGCAGGGCCAAAGCTCCAACAACAGACTCACCATTTCAGTGCTGTTAAGAGTTTTACACAGTATTTCAATCCCTCTATAATGGACACTTAATAGCAACAAGAAATCAGACTGTGAACTTCACCCCAGAAGAGACCTTTCAGATGACAGGAGAGACCGTCTTTTCTCTGATACGCACGGAAGCAAGTGGAAGAGAGCTCCAACTACACCTGTTCCCCTCAGTGGTGGGGGAACCTAGTGGAAGTGAAGGGGTCTGAAATGGTCTTTAATCTCTCACCAGAGAAACTCCCATTAGTCAGTCAGTTCTAATCTGCCACTCAGCCTCTGCGGGTGAATGCAGGCTGATGGGCCCCCAGGTGACTCTGACAGACAGAACCACAAGCCTCAGGACAGCTGCAACAATGACAAACACAGATGGAAAAACCAACCTGACTCTACCCATCAAACCTGCTAAATCTGTACTCAAAAAAAGTAAAATGAGTACAATCTGACTAATGAACACAAACACAAAACTAAAATTAAAAACAAGCAAACCATACAGTATCCTACTATAGAATACACAAGGACTCAGCATGGTTCACCACAGGAATTCAAGGGTGGCTGCACATTAGACTATGTAACCGTAATCAGAAATGTTTTACACCATTCATTACTCCATCTTAACTCTTAACTCTTTTTTTTGTTGTTGGTAAAATATAAAATGCCCAGCTCCTGGCTAGTGTGGCTCAGTGGATTGAGTGCTGGCCTGAAACCAAAGGGCTGACAGTTCAATTCCCAGTCAAAGCCCATGCCTGGGTTGCAGGCCAGGTCCCCAGTAGGGGGCCCACGAGAGGCAACCACACATTGATGTTTCTCTCTCTCTCTCCCTTCCTCCCCTCTCTCTAAAAATGAATAAAATTAAATTAAATTGTATACACTCATATAAAATGTCTAAATAGGGAGGATGGTAGCTGGTTGCTGGCTCTGGGAAACAAAAATTACAAGTCATGCGGGGTTGGGTGGCTGGGTGAAAAATGTGGATTAAGAAGTACTAACTAGTAGTTATAAAATAGTCCCAGGGATGTAAAGTACATGAGGAATAAGGGCAGTATTGTGATAACTATGTATAATGCCAGGTGGGTACCCGAAATGCTGGGGGGACAACTTTGTAAGGTCTATGACCTTCTGACTACTGTACTGCACCCGACACTAATACAAAACACTGACTATAAAAAAAATAAGTAAACAAATAAAAATAAGTTGTAAGTCCTGTAACTTCGAGACCTCTCCCAAGGACACCTAGGTGCACACCCACTTAGAAGACGGACGCCAGGGCAGCCTCGCGAAGATCACTCCACTCCAAGCTCCTGTCCCCAAGGGGGTGGCCGGGGCTGCTCGTACCATTCTCCGTCACCGCCAACGTCTGCGCGTCCCCACTCCCACACGCCACGTCGATGACCTTCAGTCCTTTGAGCCCAGCCACCAGCATTGGAATGGCCTCGTCTTCACTGGAGCCTTCAAACACAAGGACTACCATTACTGCAAGCCCCTGAAAGGAGGCCACCTCCCAGCGCACTTCGCGCAGACGCAGTAAGCAGCACGCACCGTGGCCCAGGCGGCCGTAGTTCCCGCGGCCCCAGGTGTACAGCTCGCCTTCTGCGGTGATGGCTGCGCTGTAGGTGCTCCCGCACGCGATGTGTACCACGTGCTTCCCGCCCTGCTTGCCGGAGAAGGCAGAGATCATCTTGGGCTCGTCCAGGGGCCTGAGGGGGCGGGGGAGAGGGTGTGGGGGAAGACAAGTGAGGAAACGCGTTCGTTTATTCCAAGAGTGAGTTTTCTTCGCTATGAGAGCCGCGAGGCACTGTCACCCTCTGGCTGTCTCACGCGAACTCAGATTTCATTCAGTCAGAACTACCTCTTACATTATGCTCTGCATTTGCGTGTTGTTGATGCCATTAAGCTGAACAGTTAATGTTACTTAGACATATGTGTTTTTAGGTGAGGAGTGAGAGGACCCAAGGCCAGGCATGGCCTCCAGTGGAAATCATGTGGATCACAGATCCACATAGTCAAGTCCACAGCCACTGTCTCCACAGTGGTCCCGGTGGCCCATTCACGGACATACCACTCAGCCACCGGGAGGACCTGCTGCCATGCAGCAGAGCCAGAAACAAACCATTGCAGAGTGACAGGACAGCCGGAGGTGGGGAGCGGGGACTGACTGAGAAGGGTCCAAAGAAAGTAGTGGAGGCAACGGAAATGGTCTGCCTCGGTTCCCAACTGCGCACCTGCGCTAAAACACATCAGTCTGTACACTTGAACCTGATGGGTTGGCACGCCTCCCACAGATGGTGGGAGTGAACACCTGAGGTTAAATGAATGCTGAAGGAATGAAGGAGCCAGTGCATGACCAACACTACAATCTAGACTTTACAACACACAGCAGGAGGCAGGAAGAACAGTGATAAAATTCTTATTAGCTGGCTCTTTCCTTTCGAAATTGGCAAAAAGCTTGTACTCCAGAACGCATTTACTATGCCTGGAGACCCCCGCAACAGCCTCTCCTGAGACACGGCTTACTCACTTCGGGACCCCAATTCCACGGAACACACACAGGCACAGGGACCAGTGGTGCACATGGGGACAGCCTGATGGCTGACCCTCACACCACATCTCCTCCTCGGCTCTCCTCAAGTCTCACACCACCCCCAGCGTGTCTATAACTCCCACCCTCGACATGTTCTCATCTCCATCTGACTCCCAGAGAGATAGACACGTTTACCTAGCACTGCATCTCAACGGAGGGTAACTTCATGACAAGATGTTCCTGCGTGCTAAATGATAAATGACGAAGGTAGGAAGTTGAGGGCTCCACCCTGCACCTCCATCCCCTCGAGTCCTGCATGCCCTGTGCCAATGTGGTGCCTTCTAGTCAGACAGGAGCTACAGTTCCTTCACTCCCGCATTTCCTGCTACCACATGAGCACATGTGCTGGGACCCCTCACGACGCTGTAGAGTCTGGAGTAGTTCCGCTGAGTGCGGCACACAGGTGTCACTCAGCTCTCCTCAGTCTGGGGTTCTTCCCAGCAGATGCCCACCACCCCACCCCGCAATAGGGGTAACAGCAGGTCTCCCCAACTCTGCAGCTGCCCAGTCCCCACTCATGGCCCCAACCCCCATGAAGTGCGACTGCAGCACAGTTCAAACACTGTACAGAGGATCCCCATCCTCCACCTGCTCCATGTTTATGGACTTGCGTTCAGAACCACCACAGAATCAATCAACAGCTTCCACAAAATGCATAAGAAGAAACTACTGGTATTTGTACCACAGAAAATCGTACTATGGTTCAATTTAAGAGAGGGGACCTTATGACACTGAAGCAACAGGAGTGTGGGACCTGCTTCAGAACACTCCATGGGGTGCAGCGTGTGTGGCCAAAGCGGGGCACAGAGCTAGAAGGACTGAAGCTAGGGGAGATGTCACCCTCTGCGCTGCATGTCACCCAAGAGCTGACTCTCCCGGTAGCCGCCCCCCTCCCAGCCCTACCACACTGTTCCACCAGAGTCTCAACATAGCAACACAGAAGGAGAGCACGCGGGTGACAGAGGCGGGCCATACGTACACAGTGTCCCCGTGGCCCAGCCGTCCCCCGTCCCCACAGCCCCAGGAGTACACCTCTCCAGTGGCAGCCAAGGCCAGGTAGTGGTGACCATCAGAGTGGGCGGCAATTTTCACGATGTTTCTGGAGGCCAGACCCTGGACCAGCTGCGGGGCCTGCATGGGCAACAGATAGAACAGTGTCAGTGAGCAGTCCAAGGACTACGAAAACCGCATGCCACCCTTCCACTGCGTGTCTCCCTTTAACACACTCTTGGCAAACTGAAAGAACAAGGGCTGATAGCGGTGGCCAGGCCGGCGTGGGCCCATGCCCCACCCAGCACCAACAGAAAGGGCTCCATGTGCTGCGTGCATGACCAGGCTGCCCCTGAGCAACGGGAACTCCCTGCTCCAGGTAAAGAGCAGCTTCCTCTGATGGGAACCATCCCCAAGAGGCCCAGTCCCCTCCTTTGTCCCTGCCTGGCCCCCACAGGTACGCAGGCCTGCATCTGCAGAGGCGGTTTACCTGTGGGAGCCATGACTGGCCATGAACATCACTGTGAGGATCCCTCGATCTTGGCAACTAAGAGACTCTGCTTCAGAGTCTTGACAAATTAAGATAATAAACATAAGTATTAATGTATGATGAACAGATGCTTATAAATCTTCAGATGTCAAACAATTTAAAGATCAGACCTCTGTAGCTTCCGAAGGAGAGAAGCTGCCCATCCCAGAAGCGAGGGGCCAGGCCTGGGACACCCACCAGTGTGTCACTGTTGTAGGCCTGCGAGTACACGCGGCCATTCCTCGACAAGATCAGGAAGCGCTTCTCCGCACAGGCAATCTGCGTGACCCCCAGGGTGGCCAGGCCTTCGCTCTGAATGGGACCGATCACGTTGGCGTAGCACTTCCATCCTATCAGTCCCCAGCCTATGACTTCCTGCAGAGATCCCTGGGAGATGACAAAGGAAGTACATATTTACAGCAGCAAGAAAATTGATTTCTTAGTCAAAAGAAAGAATGCATTAGGATGGTGCAACACAGAGATACTGGAAGGTGGTAAACTGAGATACTATAAGATAAAAACAAAGCATGTAGAGAAAAAAGCTGATTCAAAACATGAATAACTGATAACATTTCACGTCAGGTAACAGATCAGATAAAGTGACACAGTAAGTTATTTTCTACAATACTTCATTTTCACATTAAAAGTAGTGCAAGTATCAGAAAACTGTACTTGAACAATTAAAATTTTAAAAAAATATTCTGGTTAAAAAAAAAAAAAAAGTAGTGCAAGTAGCACTGGCTGGTATAGCTCAGTGGATTGAGCCCCTGCCTGCGAACCAAAGGATCGCCAGTTTGATTCCCAGTTCAGGCACATGCCTGGGTTGTGCTTTCAGTCCCTGGTTTGGATGTGGACAAGAAGCAACCTATCATGTTTCTCTCCCACACTGATGTTCCTCTCCTTCTTTTTCTTCCTCCCTTCCCCTCTCTCAAAAAGAAAAAAAAAAGTAAACTAAAAAAATAGTTAGAAAAACCTGGATTCAAAACTAGGATGAGACCACGTAACCTTGGCAAGACTCCCCGCCACTGCAACAGCGGTTTCCTCCGGGTGCCAAGGGTCACGTGCTGAGGACCAGGTGCGACTGTGGGTGCAAGGTCGCTGGTTGACCGTCGCAGCTCTGAGCGGCACTGTCACACACAGCCATGTTCGGCGCACCCCGTGTATAAAAAGGCCCTGGAACCTCCCCGAGGAGGGCAGGGTGGCATGTGGCTGTGTAAGTAAAGGGGAGACCTCTGGGGCGGCGCCTCATGAACCTGTGCCCTGGGCCGGGACCTAGCCCCAGTTGGCCTCAGCCTCCTCAGCACTCTGACAAGGAAGGGCACCTTAAACTGCGCGTGCATTTACAAGCTTGACCCCAACCTGTAGGGGCTCAAGGAGACACGGGAGGGTCCTGAGACAAACAGCGCTACCACACACACCTTGTGGGACGTGGGGGAGCTGCACAGAGGGGGCGTGCAGGGTGCTGCCAGGCGGTCTAAGTGCGCCAGGACAACAACGGCAGTTTGCCGCAAGTCGATGGCAAGCTCGCTATCTTGCGGGAGAATAAGGTACCGCAGGAAACTCTCGTTGGGGCTCAGAGGGCCAGACAGGAGCTAGAAAAAAGGTACACAGGTATCGTCAGACACAAAGGGACAAGTACCACCATTAGCCTTCTACAACTCTGGATTTCGGTATTCACGGTGACCTGTGACCTCTGCCATTGGATGGGAAGTGTCACCAATGCACTGATACTACTGGGCACCCCTCACCCACGCGCTTAGGTGGGTGCCACAGCCCAGCACCCAGGCGCACCACCCATGCACCCTCAGGAGAACGCAGAGCCAGCTGCGCAGGGATACAGCACTGCGCCTCCACCTGGCTTTCAAAACTGGAAAAAGAATGCTTCTTTTATTCTGAATACTGGGCCCGCTGGAAAAAAACCTAATTTTATTTGCACATTATTAGTTCTAAGAATGTAAAGGCAGAGCAGACTTATTATCATTAAAGACTGCCTCGTGCCAGAAACACTAGGCTGAAGCCTAATTGTAGATAGCTAAGTCATTCCAGAAAAGACCAGCAAAATCAAACCTGTGCCTCTAGAAAGCAGCAGGGTCCCGGCAGGGTCGCAGCAGGATCAGGGGTCAGATGCAAGGTATGGGCAGGGCATACTAGGCCCCTGGCCTCAGCGACCTGGGCCTACCAAGGGGATGTGATTCCCATGGAGCCTACACACCAAAGGCCAACAGAGTGAGTGAGCCTCTATTCTCAAAGCTTTTTCTTTACTTTTTTATTTTTTTAAATATATGTTATTGATTATGCTATTACAGTTGTCCCATTTCTCCCCCATCATTCCCCTCCACCCTGCACACCCGCTCCCACCCACATTCCCCCCCTTTAGTTCATGTCCATGTGTCATAAGTTCTTTAGCTTCTACTTTTCCCACACTATTCTTGCCCTCCCCCTGTCTATTTTCTACCCACCGTCTGTGCTATTTATTCTCTGTACCTTTTCCCCCTCTCTCTTCCTCCCACTCCCCTATTGCTAACCCTCCATATGATCTCCATTTCTGTGGTTCTGTTACTGTTCTGTTTGCTTAGTTTGCTTTTGTTTTAGGAGTGGTTCTTAATATCTGTGAATTTGCTGTCTTTTAACTGTCCTATTTTTTTATCTTCTTTTTCTTAGATAAGTCCCTTGAACATTTCATATAATAAGGGCTTGGTGATGATGAACTCCTTTAACTTGACCTTATCTAAGAAGCACTTTATCTGCCCTTCCATTCTAAATGAAAGCTTTGCTGGATACAGCAATCTCAGATGTAGGTCCTTGACTTTCATCACTTGGATTACTTCTTTCCAGTCCCTTCTTGTCTGTAAGGTCTCTTTTGAGAAATCCCCTAACAGTCTGATTTCTCCTTTGTAGGAACTCCTTTGTAGGTGACTGTCCCCTTGCCCTTGCTGCTTCTAGAATTCTCTCTTTCATTTTAATCTTGGCTAATGTAATTATGATGTGCCTTGGTGTGTTCCTCCTTAGGTCCAACTTCTTTGGGACTCTCTAAGCTTCCCGGACTTCCTGAAGTCTATTTCCTTTGCCAGATTGGGGAAGTTCTCCTTTATTATTTGTTCAAATGACTTTTCCACTTGTTGCTCTTCCTCTTCCCCTATAATTCGGATGTTGGGATGCTGAAAGATGTCCTGGAGGTTCCTAAGCCTCTCCTCATTTTTTTGAATTCTTGTTTCTTCCTTGTTTTCTGTTTGGATGTTTATTTCTTCCTTCTGGTCCACACCACTGATTGAGTCCCAGTTTTCTTCCCATCACTATTGGTTCCCTGTGCATTTTCCTTCATTTCACTTAGTGTAGCCTTCATTTGTTCATCTAATTTGAGACCAAAATCAACCAATTCTGTGAGTACCCTGATCACCAGTGCTTTGCACTGTGCATCTGATAGGTTGGCAATCTCTTGGTGGCTTAGATGAATTGGCTCTGGGGCTTTGATCTCTTCTCCCATTTGAGCCATTTTGGGGTTTTTTTGGTCTGGTTGTAGCTGTTACATAGTGAGGGGCGGAGCCTTAGGTGTTCCCCAGGGCGGGGCAGCCCAGTCGCTGGGTTGTGATGCTGTATGTGGGGGCAGGGGCAGATAGGGAACAATGGCACTTGCTCTGCTCTCTCTTGGATTCCAGTCCCTTCCGCTGCTTCCCCTTCGCCTGGATTATCTGTGTGTGAATGTGGGACCACCTGCTCAGCCAGCCACCTTGCGCAGCCTCACTGGGTCTGCCCATGCCATCCCATGCCCGCCCGTGCCACCCCATGCCCGGGGTCTGCTGGCCGCCGCCTGTGCACCTGGTGTCCGCTAGCCACCGCCTGTGCACCTGGGGTCTGCTAGCCACTGCCTATACACCTGGGATCTGCCAGCTGCTGCCTGCACGCCCAGGTCCGTCAACCTCCACTTTTTCCTGCTGGGACTCCACCCCTCTTACCAGTCAGGATGAATGGTTGTTGGACTTCTGTACAGTTCAATTTTCTATCAGTTCTGGTTATTTTCTTGTTTCTAAATCTTTGTTGTCCTTAATTTTGGTTGTGCGAGGAGGCACAGTGTGTCCACCTATCCCTCCATCTTGGCCAGAAGCACCAAAGCTCTTTTTCTAATAATTATTTAGAAGCATGCATTTCAGACTTGGCGCCGTGCTCACTGACGCAGCTGGTGCTCACCCACCTGAGGTCTTCTGGTAAATGTCAGGTAGCGGGATGGAGCAGAGGAGGGAGCCTTACTGGCTCCTCTGCATAGGGTCAGATATGTGCCCCCGCCAGGGAACTGAGTGTGACTTCACCATGCATGGGCTCCTGCCCACAGCAGCCAGGCCCCAGCCCCATGCCACCTCCCCACCACCACCATAAGTGCCCATCTTTATGCCCCCACTAACACGCACCCATGTGGAGTGAGCACACCTTCACATCCTCCAGAGCATCCTTTCCTCACTCCCTCACCACAGCCAAAGCATAGCATGCATGGCAGCTGGGAATCACAAGCACTAACCCCACACCCACAGAGGGCCGAGTGGCTCCCACTCAACAGAGAGTTGACCAGAACACGGCCTGGTCACCAAGGTGGCAGGTGCTCATCTCTGAAAGTGCAGGCTCATCTACACCCAGAAAGAGATTCCCTGACTACACACACAATGCAGGACCATGCACAGAGCGCCCCGACCACCACGGCCACAGTGGGCTCCAGCCACACCTTACTAGCTCCCAAGAAACCTGATGTGCTCACAGGTTGTTCTCCCACATCACCCACAGCCCAGCGCATGACCTGCCATGCCTGCCCCACTGCTGACATTACCAAATCCATACTCCCCATGACCAACAACCACCCCCACGGACAGTGCTCTTGTTTGTCCAAGTCTAACTCCTAGGATAACTGCAAAAGGGAGAGCTAGTTAAACGCAAAGCCCCATTAGCACACTTACGTGCATGTCTCCCTCCGCGTGAGGGGCATCCTTGCCACAGATCATGCCCTGGAACCGCTGCAGCAGAGGGAGGAGGGGCGCGCTGGTGCCCTGGGCAGAGCGCTCATTGTCTGTCTCCTGGGTCCCGCTGTCCCACAGCTGCAGCAACAGCAGGACGGCTGACAGCATTTGGCTGAAAGAGAAAATAGCTTTATTCACTAGGGGGAAAAAAAACAGATTTTTTTTTTGCCATGGACTGTCAAAAGCAAAAGCAGACAACAAAATAAAATTGATGAAATACTTTAGATTGAACAGGAAAGTAAAAAGTGTCATCAAAACAATTCTTGGTGGAAAATGGCTAAATTTATACCACAATTTTAGCACAAGACATATGCCTTGTGTTAGAAGACATGCTCAGAAGCTCAACCGGCACTTTCTAAAGGTAATTTCTAGGCCTTAAATTAATGGTATAAAAATAATTGCACCATTCTGAGAATGCTAGAGAGTGGAACATGATAAAAGAAGTGAAGGGCACTGCCAGGCGAGGCGGTGGTGTCAGGGACTGCACTGCCTGCCCCTCCACAGCCTCATCAAAGTCAGAGCCGAGCTCCAGAACAAACGTCATTCAGAGCTGCCTGGCACCTGGCGGGATGGAAGCAACACTGAGAATGAATGGGCAGAGACACGGAACCAGTGGGTCCCACACACACAGGTGGGGGTTACAAACGAGAGGGACATCTTGGCTGCCAAGGTCTGCCTGAGGAGCAAGGGGTCCCAACACCCCAGCTCAGAGCTCTGTCCCAGGAAGAGAAGTCCCCATACCTTTGGGCTATGAAAACCAACGGGGATGGAAGATGAGTGAGACCAGGGCTCCTAGAGTACCAGGCACTCCTCTCAAAGGGCCAGCACACGGACTTTCTTTGACTCTGTTCCTCAGAGCTCCAGCGCTAGAACACCAGAGACACACTGGAGAAACGGAACTGTCCAGCAATGGGGCAATAGCAGAGGGGCAACTTCACGCAGACAGAAGTGCTGGCAGAGGCCACGGCTGCTCTGAGGAGCCCTCCCCTCACAGCGCCACAGGAGGCACTGTATCTGAGTCTCCAGCCACCTCGCCCCCAGTTGGCCCCACCCTGGTGGCCTGCAGCTCCCTGGAGGTCCCACAGCCACTGCCCCCACAGAATGCTTCAGACCACATGGAAGCACCACAACCCGATCACCTCCACAAGCAACGCACTCAAGGGGTGGCCTCAGTGGGCACCAAAGCCCTGCTGAAGTAAGCAGGGCTCTGTAGGGTGGACCCCTGCACAGCTGATCCTCCACAGTGATCAGAGATCAGGGATCAAAGCCAGTCTTTGCAGCTGATTGGCCTGAGGGTAAATCCCTCCCAATGACATGCCAACAGCAATCAAGGCTGGATTGCATGAACAGGGTATACAAAGCTCACAGGGGTGCACCTGGAGTGCCTAGCTGAGGTGAACAGGGAGGCTCTGCCACTGGACCCTACAGGACACTTACTATATTAGGCCACTCTCTACCAAGACAGGGAGTCAAAGCAGCCCTACCTAATGCATAGAAACAAACACAGGGAGGCTACCAAAATGTGGAGACAAAGAAACATGGCCCAAATGAAAGAACAGATCAAAACTCGAGAAAAAGAGCTAAACAAACTGTAGACAAGCAATCCAGTAGATGCAGAGTTCAAACCACTGGTTATAAGGATGCTCGATGAATTTAGGGGAAGAATAGATGAACTTAGAACAGCATAAAAAAGAACCAGTCAGAAATAAAGAATACACTAACTGAAATGAAGAATAATTTACAGGAAATAAACATTAGAGTAGAAGAAGCCAAGAATCAAATCAGAGATTTGGAATAGAAGGAAACAGGAACACCCCATCAGAACAAAAAAAAAAAAAATCCAAAAAATGAGGATTGTGTAAGAAGCCTCTGGGACAACTTCAAGTGTACCAATATTAGCATCATGGAGGGACAGGAAGAAGAAGAGAGAGAGCGCAAGAAATTGAAAGCCTATTTTAAAAAATAATGACTGAAAGTTTCCCTGACCTGGTGAAGAAAATAGACATACAAGTCCCAGAAGCTCAGATAATCCCAAACAAGATGAACCCAAAGAGGCCCACACCAAAACACATCATAATTAAAATGCCGAAGGTTACAGACAAAAAGAGAATCTTAAAAACAGCAAGAGAAAGACAGTTACCTACAAGGAAGCTCCCAAAAGACTATCAGCTGATTTCTCAACAGAAACCATGCAGGCAAGAAGGGACAGGCAAGAAGTATTCAAAATGATAAGAAGGAACACCCTACAGCTAAGATTACTCTACCCAGCAAAGGTATTATTTAGAATCAAAGGGCAGATAAAGAGCTTCCCACACAAGAAGAAGCTAAAGGAGTTCATCACCACCAAACCAGTATTACATGTAATGTTAAAATCTTCTTTAAAGAGAAAAAAAGATAAAAATATGAACAATAAAATGGCAATATATACATATCTATCAATTAAATATAAAAAAGCAAAATAAATGACCAAGTAGAACCGAAACAGTCTTATCTATACAGAGAGCATTTTGACAGTTGCCAGATGGAAGGGGTCTGGGGGGACTGGGTGAAAAAGGTGAAGGATTAAGAAGCACAGACTGGTGGTTACAGAATTGTCACAGGGTTGTAAAGTCCAGCACAGGAAATATAGTCAATAACAACCTAATAAGTATGTGTGGTGCCAGACAGGCGTGAGATTTATTGGGATGATCACTTAGTAAGTTATATAATGTCTAATCACTAGGGTGTACACCTGAAGCTAATATAATAATGCATGTCAACTGTAATCAAAAAATAAAAATGATTTTTTAAATAAAGGGGAAAAAAAGAAAGTGAAGAAAAGCTAATTGCACCCAGGTCTGAAAGAACAGCATGTCCAAGGGGAAAATTCTGTGATTCCAGAACACCTCGCATTCACTACAGTCACAAATGATTCGGTGAAATGCCAGAAAACGCAACACTCATTCAGATCCAGAGGCGTTAACCCAAAGTGCCCCGGGCCCGCGGCAACCTCACCTCAGTGTGCCTCTCTGCACAGCCAGCTCTAGCAGGATGGCCAGGGCCAGGTGCTGGTCCTGCAGGGGGACGCTGCCCGGCCCTTTGGGAGCTGGCGTTCCATGAACATCCCTGAAATGACAGCAGCGGATCAGGAACAAAGTCAGAGCTTAGAGATGGCGTGCTAACATTAATGCTAGGAAATTAAGTACATTCTCTCTCACGGAGAAGTATATTGTTAATATCTAGAATCTAGTTTCTGAGACTTGCTACTAAAATGGTATCAGAGATTTTAAAATGTGCAATGAACTTGTAGGCATGTGATTTAAATAAAAGAATTAATTCAGATACTCTAAGATGATTACATTAGAAGACATATTCCAAGTTCCAGTAGTGTAAAGTTATTTATATCATCAGCATGAGTAGAAAAATGTTTAGATCAGTTTCCAGTTTCACCGACATGTAAAAAACTATTAGACTGTCAACATTCCTCTACAGAACAAAAGCAGGATCAATTTCTAAAACCACCTGAAAAATCTATAGGCAACATGTCTACGCTTATTTTTATCTGTGATCAAAGAAGCAATTTTAACTTTTCCTTGTGCTCCAGTAACAAATAACAAGGCTTCTTAACTCAAGATGGGAGAAGATCTTCCAACATCACCATTACAGTAGAATTTTTTAAATTAATTTGAAGCCTATTTTCAGGGACCCCTTGCCACAGCACTGTGTGGAGCCAAATTCACATTGAGACCACAGGTGTCCCTGCTTACTAGAAGGGACACAGTGGTGACCTCTGGTGAAGGAGATGAGAAGAGACTCACTAAGTGTGTCTTTGCTGAATTCTGTAATGAGTGGGTGCATGTTCTTTAAATTTAAAAGTCATTAACAAGCCCTGGCTGGTGTGGATCAGTGGATTGAGTGCTAGTCTGCGAGACAAAGGGTCACTGGTTCGATTCCCAGTCAGGGCACATGCCTGGGTTGCAGGCCAGGTTCCTAGTAGGGGGGCGCATGAGAGGGAACCACACATTGATGTTTCCCTCTCTCCTTCTGCCTCCTGTTCCCCTCTCTCTAAAAAACAAATAAATAATTTTTTTTAAATTAACAAAAATACACAGCACCCAATACTAGAGTTCATATTCAATGATTCACATTCAAATTTTTCATACTAAAAAGACTACATGTAGATTTAAACATTTTCATCTTGAGTGGCTGTCTACTCGCGCATTGTGTATTAAGACAACGCCCATCATACAAATGGTGGCATGCACATTCTGAGAGGCCTTCGATGGGTGCTCACACCCTTGAGGAACTAAGTAGTACAGATTGGGCCCTGGCTGGTGTGGCTCAGCAGACTGAGTGCTGGCCTGTGAATAAAAGGATCACCAGTTCAATTCCCACTTAGGGCACATACCTAGGTTACAGGTCAGATCCCCAGTAGGGGGGCGTGCAAGAGGCAACCACAAATTGATGTTTCTCTCCCTCTCTTCTCTCTCCCTTCCCCTCTCTAATAAAGAAACAAATAAAAATCTTACAAAAAAAAAAAAAGAAGTGCAGACTGGCAGTTACAGAACAGTCACAGATATGTAAAACACAGCCCAGGGAAGACACTCAGAAAGACTGTAATAACCACGAGTGGTATCAGCTGGGTGCTAGACTTATTGGGGTGCTCACTTGCTAAGTTACAGAAATGTCTAACCATGGGGCTGTACACCTGAAACTGATAAAACACTCTACATCAGCTGTAATAGAAGAGTAAAATAGTTAAAAACAACGAAGAACAGGGATGGAATGCTGGAGCGCCCCACAGCAGGTGCGCAGCACAGGAAGGTGTGCGGAGAGGGCACTCACCCTGTCACCACAGCCCTGAGGAAGCGGGTGGCTCTCTCCACCACCTCCAGCCACACAGAGGACACAGTGCCCTCGTCGAACAGTGAGGCCTCCGGCAGTGCTCTCAGGGCATCCAGGGATTCCTGCAACAGCTCGCTGCAGAGGTCCGAGTCCTCGCCTGGACATACACATGCATCAGCAGAGGCCGTCCCCACCTCGGCACCACAGGCAGGCCACACTGTCCCCACCAGCAGGACGCGGGATTCCCCCCCACAACCCGGGGCCCAAAAGGACACCCATGTTCCCACTGTCCCATTTTCCACCCTCGCATTCCTCTCACTGAGCCCCTGCAAGAGCTCAAGAGAATAAAATGGAGGAAAGTTGTCCCCCATGTCAATTCTATAAGACGCTGGCCTCAGGAAGTCTAACTTTTGCTCTCCTAGAAAATACATCAGCCCTGAGGCCCTGCAGCGGCTTTTATTGTTTTTTCCTTTTGATTGAACGGACTGGGGCGGCACTGATGAACAAAATTACACAGGGTCCTTGTACACAATTACACAACACGTCATCTGTACACTGTGCTGTGTGTTTGCCACCCTGGCAAGTCTGCTTGCACTTTTTCTTGAGAAGCACAAACCTGAAAAGTCGTACTCTGAGGCCTGTCATATTCGATCAAGGCAAAGGTGGAGCCCAGGGCACACGCCTGTGGCCCAAGGGCCCACGATGGCACCAGTGTGGACATGGAGCCTCCCGGAAGCGGACCCGCCCACTGGGTGCACATACCTGACCGCCAGGCCCTCCGCAGAAATGCAAAGGCGAAGGACAGGGCTGCTCGGGATCCAACTCGTGCCAGGCCCTCCACACCCTTGCCTGGGGGCCGGGAACTGAGGGGACACACACGGGGTGGTGACAAGGGTCAGTCAGAGGAAGGTGCCACAGCAAATCAAAGGCATCATCAATGGGAGCGTTCCCATCAAGATGGGGCCGGCAGGGGTTTCTTTACGTGGCAGGGTCACAAGGGATTTTTAGCTTTGTTTTTTAAAAACTTTTATCTAATACACTTTGTAAAGGAAAAGATCCTCTTTAAGGAAAAAAATCAAAAAGATTTTTAAATGATTTGCAAAACTGCTAACGAAAAAAGACCTCAGGGAGCCGAGGTTATTTGATGGGGGGAGGAGAGAATGATATACAGATACACGCAGAAATGGGGCATTAAACCTGATGCACTAGCCCTGGCTGGCATAGCACAGTGAATTGAGCCTGCAAACCAAAAAGGTCAATGGTTTGATTCCCAGTCAGGGCACAAGCCTAGGTTGTGGGGCAGGTCCCCAGCAGGGGGCATGAGAGAGGCAACCATGTTAGTACCTCGGAGAAAAGCTGCTGAGGCAGCTCCTAGAGGAAGAAGAAAATGAAGCACCTAAGTGAGTTAAGCAGTAAACATTACAATCTGTTCCCTATCCGGTAGCAAAATAAAAGAAAACGAATATACAGATCCCAATCTCAAATCACACCTGTGCTGCGGAAACAGTCACTGGGTTTCGATTGAACAATGGAACAGGTTGTAAATGGGCCCCCTGCCAGGAACAAATGGGCAAAACCGCAAGTGACATGATACAATCAAACAGGGACAGCAAGCTTACATAAAGATGAGCCCTGGCTGATCAGCTCAGTGGATTAAGCACCAGACTGCGAAACAAAGGGCACCAGTTCGATTCCCATGGGTTGCTGGCCAGGTCCCCAGTGGGGAGTGTGCAAGAGACAACCACACATTGATGTTTCTCTCCCTCTCTCTCCACCTCCCTTCCCCCCTTCATAAAGATGGAAAGGGAACTCTATCAAAAGTCTCAACTGACTTTCCTGCACGAAACATCTGGGATGCACGTTGGTACCATACTCTCTAGTTACCTTTTTTTGTCCGCAGGAGGCAGAGAAACACTGCTGCTTTTCCACTTCACTTTGACATTCTCCTGGAAAACGGTCCTATTCAAGGCAATGAAATACCGCTCCAGGATGACCAGCCGTTGCTTGAGCCTCAGGGCTGAGAGAGTGGTGGTGGCCGACCGGATGGCCAGGGCCTGCTGCTCCTTGACCAGCACAGAAAGGCATTCTTTCAGTTCATTCACATCTGGAAAGTAAGACAATGTCAAGCCTCTCATGATCTGAGGCCTCGTTTGCTGTACTGTCAGTAAGATGGGTAATAATAAAGGGTGACACCTGAGTGCTCCGTATGTGGCAAAACTGGTTTTAAGCACTTGACACATACTAGGTCAACTTTGCAGACACCGTCAAAGGGCGAAACTGTGTGTGCAATTATATGGGGGAGGAAACTGAGGCACAGAGAACTTGCCAAGGTCACCCAGACGAGAACACATGGGAGAAACCACTCTTAGCCACCATGGTATACTGGCTCTTAGTAAACACCGTATGAAAGCTTTTACCACAAAATTATGAAGTTAATAGTTATCAGCAGCACATTTCCTAGACAGAGAGAAAAACTATCCATTATTCTTATGTTATGAAACCAAATTCAAAATAAAACACGGTCTCAATAAAATTGCCCAGCATAAAGATGCGTGGATGGTGATACATTGGAATATTTCAGAGGAAGATACAGTAACTACTTGGAATACATGGTGCGTAAGTTCTTTCCACGGCGCATGTCTGAAATGCCCACAGAGAAGGAATTTTTAAGAACCCGGAAGACCACCACATAAACGGAAATGATTCAAGGACCCTGATCTTCCAAGTAAGCATTAGGCTGCCTCACATCCAACAGTAAACTGGGATGCCTACCACCAACGCCGCAGTGGGGGAGTAACCCACGCAGTGCGAGCAGGGTGCGCCTGCACCTGCGCCGTCTCTCAGGTTTGCTGTCGCTGAGGCCAATACCTCAGCAGTGTAGCAGCCTCAGACCCCGAGGGGCCACAGCCACACTCACGCCGACTTCCCTTGTCTTGACACCCAACACCTGAATGAGCTTCACCTGTAGGAGACCAGGAGCACCCAGAGGCATTAAAGGGACACACCACACCCCAACCCAGGGTGCACCAGGGGCGGAGCCTCCCTCCCCACCCACAGGCTTGATCACAGAAGGGCTCGTCCAGGACCGGGGCTGGGTGCTAGGTCGGGAAAGCTCCCTGGGCTAAAAGGGCTAACAGTTCCAGAAAACTAGATGAAGGCACAATACATTCCACTATGGACTCAAGATGAAGAAGGACAAAGGTTTACACACAAAGCACCAGCCCTGCCGATCACAGACGTCCTCCGTGAGTCACCCTTGGGCCAGCACGGAGAGGTGCCCGAGCCCCCACGGACACACAGGACCCTTTACTGAGCCCAGTCAATGGTGGGTCACCAACTTGCCTCCCAGGTGGAATTTCTGCCAGAAGCCGGGTAGGAAAAGCTCTGCCATCCTGAAGAGGCACGATGTTTTTTCCTTATAAGTCTCTCCCATGCCAGGCTGAAAAGTGCAGACAGCCCTGAGGCTCACAGACCCACGCTTCCGGCATGTGGGTGCTGTTCTTCCCCACGTCCTATCTCTGCTTCCCTGTCCCAGCCCTCACCGCCTAGTCCATCAGACTTTAGGATACTTTGAAACACATGTGAGAGTAAAGAAAGAAACAAAGTAAGCATTCCTGGAGAACATCTAATGGTCTGGGATGCAGAACTCCCACCCACCCCAGCAGTAACAAAGTGCAGCACACTCCTGCGGGATGGAGCAAGACACAGAAAGCCAGCTCAGTGGCATCTCCAAACATATGATGAAAATGTCCGTACTTTGAGAGAAAATCGCTCATCAGACCAAGAACGAGGAAGACCGCAGCTGAATTTTAAAAAGACAATTAACAGATGAAAGCACCAAAATAACAAACAGGTTATAACAATTGGACAAGGACTTTAAAGCAGCCATGATAAAAATGCTCCAAAAAGCAACTATGAAAACACATGAAACACACGAAACAGAAAACCTAAAAATGAGATTTATTTTTAAAATCAAAAGGAAATTTTAGAACTGAAAAATGTAATAATTGAAAATAAAACTGAATGGGCTGAAGACTAGCATTAAGAAGAAAAAAGAAAAAGAACAGCTCTGGCCAGTATCACTCAGTAGCTCAGTGGACTGAGCTTGGGCCTGTGAATCAAGGGGACGCTGGTTCAATTTGCAGTCAGGACACATGACTGGGTTGCAGGCCAGGTGCCCAGTAGGGAACAATTGAGAGGCAACGACACATTGGTGTTTCTCTCATTCTCTTTCTCCTTCACGTACCCTCTCTCTAAAAATAAATAAATAAAATCTTAAAATAAAAATAAGAAGGATCAGTGAAGTAGAAGAACCAAGCTGCCCAATCTGAATAAGAGAGAAAGTACGCTGGGGAAGGGTGACGGAAAACAACTAAAAAAAGAGGCCACAGGGGTTCAATAGCAGACTCAATGATGCAGAAGAAAGGACCAGTGAACTTGAAGATGGAGCAACAGAACTCATGCAATCAGAGCACCAAAATGAAAAAAAATGTGAAGGCAGATTAAGGAACGTATGAGACACTAAGCATACTAACATCATATTACAGGGGTCCCAGATGGGGTGGGGGGAAGGGGGGGGAGAGAGAGAGAAGAAATTTTATTTGAAGTAAAAAGGGAAGAAGATATACATCAAGATCTATGAAGCCCAGAGACTGATTTCCACATAAAAGGAGCCCAGAGACACTCACACCAAAACACATTATAATTAAAATGTCAAAAGTTAACAAGCCCTCCCTGGTGTGGCTCAGTGGATTGAGAGCCAGACAGCACAAAGCAGAGGGTTACAGGTTCAATTTCCAGTCAGGGCACATGCCTGGGTGGCAGGCCAGGTCCCCAGTATTGGGCGAGCAAGCAGCAACCACACATTGCTATTTCCCTCCCTCTTTCTCCCTCCCTTCTCCTCTCTCTAAAATTAAATAAATAAAATCTTTTAAAAAAAAGAAACCTCATATTTCAAAAACAAAGTCAACAAGAACAGAAGCTTAAAAGCAGCAAGAGAAAAACAACTTCTTGCATACAAGAGAGTACCCATAAAACTATTAGCAGATTTTTCCGCAGAAACCGTGCAGGCAAGAGGGGAAAAGGACAATACATTCAAAGTGCTGAAGGAAAAACCCAACCGAAAATACCCTACCGAACAAAGTTACCATGTAGAACTGAAGCAGATGGTTTTGTTTTTTTTTTTTCAAGATTTTAGTTATTTATTTGTAGAGAGAGGGGAAAGGAGGGAGAAAGGAAGTGAGAGAAATGTCAATGTGTGGTTGCCTCTCATCTGCCCCCCACTGGGGACCTGGTCTACAACCCAGGCATGTGCCCTGACCAGGAATCAAACTGTCACCCCTTTGGCTCACAGGCCAGCACTCAATCCACTGAGCCATACCAGCCAGGATGGAGAGATGGTTTTCTAGACAAACAAAAACTAAAGGAGTTCATCACAACTTAACAGGACTTATAAGAAATGTTAAAGGGACTTCATTAAGCTACAAAAAAAGGAAACTAATTAGTAACAAGAAAACATACAGGGTATGGCAGAAGTAACACCTGCTTAAGTGTGGTTAGTAAGGTAATAATACCGGTATAATAATGTATAGTTTTTTGTTTTTTTATTATGTTTTATTGATTATGCTATTACAGTTGTCCCATTTCCCCCCTTCATTCCCCTCCACCCTACACTTACAATCCCACCCACACTCCCCCCTTTAGTTCATGTCCATGTGTCATAAGTTCTTTAGCTTCTACATTTCCCACACTATTCTTGCCCTCCCCTATTTTCTACCCACCGTCTATGCTACTTATTCTCTGTACCTTTTCCCCCTCTCCCCTCCCACTCCCCTGTTGCTAACCCTCCATGTAATCTCCATTTCTGTGTTTCTGCTGCTGTTCTATTTGTTTTCTTAGTTTACTTTTTTAGGTGTAGTTGTTAGTATCTGTGAGTTTGCTGTCTTTTTACTGTCATATTTTTTACCTTTTTTCTTAGATAAGTCCCTTTAACATTTCATATAATAAGGGCTTGGTGCTGATGAACTCCTTTAACTTGACCTTATCTGAGAAGCACTTTATCTTCCCTTCCATTCTAAATGACAGCTTTGCTGGATAGAGCAATCTTGGATATAGGTCCTTGTCTTTCATGACTTGGAATACTTCTTTCCAGCCCCTTCTTGCCTGGAAGGTCTCTTTGGAGAAATCCCCTGACAGTCTGATGGGAACTCCTTTGTAGGTAACTGTCCCCTTATCCCTTGCTGCTTCTAGAAATCTCTCCTTCATTTTAATCTTGGCTAATGTAATTATGATGTGCCTTGGTGTGTTCCTCCTTGGGTCCACCTTCTTTGGGACTCTCTGAGCTTCCTGGACTTCCTGGAAGTCTATTTCCTTTGCCAGAGTGGGGAAGTTCTCCTTTATTACTTGTTCAAATAACTTTTCCACTTGTTGCTCTTCCTCTTCCCCTATAATTCAGATGTTGGGACGTTGAAAGATATCCTGAAGGTTCCTAAGCCCCTTCTCATTTTTTGAATTCTTGTTTCTTCATTCTTTTCTGTTTGGTTGTTTCCTTCATCCTTCTGGTCCACTCCACTGATGACTCCCAGTTTTCCTCCCATCACTCTTGGTTCCCTGTGCATTTTCCTTCATTTCACTTAGTGTAGCCTTCATTTGTTCATCTAATTTGCAACCAAAATCAACCAGTTCTGTGAGCATCCTGATCACCAGGGCTTGGAACTGTGCATCTGATAGGTTGGCTATCTCTTGGTCGCTTAGATGAATTGGCTGTGGGGCTCTGATCTGTCCTCCCATTTGAGCCTTTTTTTTTTTGGTCTGGTCGCAGCTGTTATGCAGTGAGGGGTGGAGCCTTAGGTGTTCCCCAGAGCAAGGCAGCCCATTCGCTGGGTTGTGATGCTGTATTTGCAAGTGGGGTCTCAGTGTTTTTAGGTTTTATTCCCCAGCACTGGGGCCCTGGGTTGCGAGTTCTGTCTTGTTAGCCGTTTTCGCCTGGATTATCTGCACTGGAATGTGGGACCGTCTGGTCAGCCAGCCACCTTGCACCTGGGGTCCGCTAGCTGTCACCTATGCACCCAGGTCCACCAACCTCCGCTTCCTCCTGCCTCGACTCCGCCTCTGTTACTGGTCTGGATGAATGGTTGTGACCTCTGTACAGTTCAATTTTCTGTCAGTTCTGGTTGTTTTCTTGTTTCTAAATCCTTGTTGTCCTTAATTTTGGTAGTGCAAGGAGGCACAGTGTGTCCACCTAAACCTCCATCTTGGCCTGAAGTCAATAATGTATAGTTTTAATTTGAACATTTCACCTAAAATGTCCTGTGGTGTGCTTGAGAGTGATGTTGTTAAGCTACAAAATTGCATGCTTACGTATGGGAGGTACTCTGTCCAGCAAAATTCTCTTGTCCACCACAGATGAGAAATAAGTTGTCCCGGACACAATCTTGCTGTTCCGGCGGGAAGGGGTGATGATTCCCTTCAGTGGGGAATGCCCCAACCCCTTCTCCCAAACGGCTCTTATTGGGAATGGTGTGTGTAGGTATACACAGCATATATGCACAGCTCATCAATCAATGTCAAAAAGGCCCATAATGGAGGCAATGCATCAATCTCTCTCTCCTTCTTTCTCCCTCCCTTCCCCTCTCTCAAAATTAATTATTAACATCTTGAAAAAAAAGAACTTGCAAAACACAACAGTAAAAAATATATATGTAATATTTATCTCGATGATAAAAATAAGCACATGAAAAGAAGAACACCATCATGAGCCACAGGGAACTGCATATTAAAACCACAATGAGAGCCCTGGCTGGTGTAGATCAGTGGGCTGAGCGGGGGCTGCAGACCAAAGGGTCACCAGTTCAATTCCCAGTCAGGGCACATGCCCGGGTTGTGAGCAGGGTCCCCAGTAGGGGGTGTGCAAGAGGTAACCACACATCGATGTTTCTCTCCCTCTCTTTCTCCCTCCTTCCCCCCTCTCTAAAAATAAAATATTTAATAAAATAAAATTAAAAAGCCACGATGAGAGATCACCACACACCTATGAGAATAGCTAAAATTAAAAAAAATAGTCAACACTACCAAATGCTGGTGAGGATGCAGATGAACTGGGTCACGTGGACATTGCCAGTGGAGATAAAAACAGTACAGCCACTGTGGGAATGTTTGCCCCGTCCTCAAAAAGGCAGCACAGAATCACCGCACGATCTTGCAATTCAACTCCCAGGTATATACACACAGACTGAAAGCAGAGACTTGAGCTTGGCCCAGCCATGTTTGAAGTATTATTCACAATGGCCAAAAAGGGGCAGCAACCCAAATGCCCACCCACGGACAAAAGGATAAGTAAAATGCAGCCTGTACATAGAGTGGAATATTATTCTGCCTTACAAAGGAAGGGAATTCTGTCAACATGGCTGAACCTTGAAGACACTGTGCTAAATAATAGAACAAGCCAATCACAAAAGTAGAAATATAATACCATTCTGCCACTTACATAGGTAACTTAGACTAGTCAAAATCCTAAAGAGGAAAGTTGAATTGTGGTTTCCAGGGGCTGGGGCAGAGAACAATGTCCAATGAGGATGGAGTTTCTTTTTTGCAAGATGAAAAGATCCTGGAGATGGATGGTATAACACTTGCATAACGGTGTGAATGTATTTACTTCCACTGAACTACATAATAAAGATGGCTGAAATTGTGCCCTGGCTGGTGTGGCTCAGTGTGTTAGGCATCTTCCCACAAACTGAAAGGTCACCAGAGCTATCCCCAGTCAGAGCACATGCTGTGGGCCAGGTCCCCAGCGAGGGGCAGGCAATCGATCGATGTTTCTCTCACCCCTTCCTTCCCCCTCTCTTCCCCTCTTTCTAAAAATACATTTAAAAAATCTTCTTTTTTAAAGATTTTATTATTTATTTTTAGAGTGGGGGAGAAAGGGAGAAAAACATCAATGTGCAGTTGCCTCTCGGGCGCCCCCTACTGGGGCCCTGGCCCACAACCCAGGCACATGCCCCATACTGGGGATCAAACCAGTAACCCCCTGATTCACAGGCTGGCATTCAACCACTGAGCCACACCAGCTAGGGTTTAAAAATCTTTTAAAAAACTAAAAATTAAACAAATGTCTAAATGGCTGAAATTGTGAATTGTGTATTATGTATAGTTTACCACAATGTAAACAAATTTGAACTTAAATTTTTTTTAAACTCCATGACCAAATGAAAAGAAAAAATGCCATATCTGGTGTATATCTAGAGAGTGAGGGCCAGACCCAGCTTTCCAAAGCAGCAGACACTCAGGTTACTGCAATGCTTGGGTCACCGCACCTGGCTGCTTGCCCCACACCCAGCTCTCAAGGATGGACTTGGACCTATACACAGGTGTGGGAGCTTCGTCTTCATCCTTCTTTTCTTTGTCATTCAGGTCTTCTTTCTTAGTCCCACTCTGAGTATCAACACCATCATCTGAAAAATTAAAAATATTTTCTTAAATTTGTAACTTGCTTTTCAAAATATAACATCACATGTCAGTCTCTTGGCAAATGTCTCTCCCAGAAATGGAAAGGTTAAGTAAGTTACAACACAAATCATTTGCTGAATGCCTGATGATTTTTTTTAATTACATGATTTACCACCATAACAGGTATAGTGTGATTAACAAGAAATGAATTGTCTGGTAACCCTTTTAATGAAGAAATCAATATAGCACTCAAGTTCTTCTTTAAAGCATGTCTTCCAAAATATTCAACAATTTCCAACTCTATTTCACAGCTCAGAATCTTACTCTTTGGTGATTACATACTTGCATTTGACATTAACTGCTTTTATCCAGTGACTCCTAAATGCTTAGGTGTCCAGGGGAAACTATTTTAACTCTGAATGCAGCCCTGCTCCACCACCAACTGAACACTGCTGCTCACAGGGCCCCACCATGGACAGGGCATATTCCAGAGCTCTGGGCACAAAAGAAAAGTGGAGAACCCTGACTTAAGACACTGACAATTGAAAGCTTCAGTGAAGAACAAATGTCATGAAACCGCTTACATGACAAGTGAAGAAAGAATTAAACATAACCTTGAAGTGTAACCTTGTCCTATCCTACAGAAGGTTCTTACTGTACAAATTATTTTCTAAATGACCCAATTACAAATATACATCTAAGTCTGTGGAAGAAATTATATCATACTACAAACAGTAAGGAGTACCTAAAACTACATGAAATCAACAAGGGACAAATATTCAAGAAACTCCTGAAAACATTGGAGAAAATCTGCCACCAAGCACTAGGCAAAAACATACAATAAGACCAAAAATGCAATCCACAGAAGAAAACTGTAGAAGACACTGCTGACAGAATGAAAAACCAAGGCACAAATCACATGTCTGGCAAAAGACCTGTAACGGGAATATGAAGTATGAGGAATTATCAAGGGTGTACAAAAGGAAAACAAACAGCCTAATTAACCAATGAATAAAAAGATCTAAACAGAAACTTCACCCAAGAGGCCACGAGAGTGGCAAATAACCACATGAAAATGTATTCAACATCATTAGCCATTAAGAAAATGCAAGTTAAAACCATGGTGACTTCCCACTATACACTTATAAGATTGGCTAAAATGAAAAACAGTGGGAATACCAAGTGCTGGACAGGATACGGAGCAATGGGTCCGGGACACACCGGGAGAACAACTTCATAAAGCCCCCTTAGAAACAGTTCGGCAGTTTTGTATAAAATGAGACATACACTGCAATCGCACTAGTAGATAGTTTTCCCAGAGAAATGGCAATTATAGTCATGCAAAATTTGTTATTTTAACACATTTTTAAAGATTTTATTCATTTATTTTTAGAAAGAGGGGAAGGGCGGAGAAAGAGAGGGAAAGAAACAGCAATGTGTGGTTGCCTCTTGCTCACGCCCTACTAGGGACCTAGCCCGCAACCTAGGCATGTGCCCTGACTGGGAATTGAACCGGTGACCCTTTGGATTGCAGGCCAGCACTCAATCCACTGAGCCACACCAGCCAGGGCTATTTATGCAAATTCTGTAAAGGAATGTTCATAAGACTTCGTTGTAATTACCCAAAAACAAAAACAACCAAAATGTCCTTAAGTAGCTGAATGGATAAACACACTGCGGTACCTTCAAATAATGGAACACTACTCAGCAAAAAGAATAACTATGAATACATACAACCTCAAAGGTGTAAATACAAGTAAATAAAGTCTGTTTCAAATGTTACATATCGTATAATGCTACTTATATGACATTCTCAAAAGAAAAAAAGAAGAACCACAGTGATGGACAGAGAGTAGTTAGTGGCTGCCAGGGACTGGGGAGTCAGGGGTACGTGTGACAAAAAGGAGCAATACAAGCAAGTGCACCTCACTGGAAATGTCAAGGCCAGACAGCAAAACGCCATCCAGATTTCTGTGGGTGCCGATGAGACCATGGTGGAACTCTAGGTAATTATAAATAATTCAGACTCATTCGAGAGAAAACCCTAGACTGCCTGTAGACCCTGGGTATCAAACACCACTCTAAATACTCTGCCCTGTGTATGTGGGTTTGCTTTCCTCTGCTAGCAAGGATTAAATTAACTGTGAATGCTATTCATTCCAGTGGTACTCCTAGTCTGATTGGTTTAACAAGAATAATCGATGCCCTGACTGGTGTGGCTCAGTGGACTGAGCACTGGCCTGCAAAACAGAGGGTCACACGTTCGATTCCCAGTCAGAGCGCCTGCCTGGGTTGCAGGCCAGATCCCCAACAGGGGGCATGCAAGAGGCAACCACACATTGATGTTTCTCTCCCTCTCTGTCTCCCTCCCTTCCCCTCTGTCTAAAAATAAAATAAATAAAATCTTTTAAAAAACAAGAACTAAGGCTTATATAATCTTGTAATGTGGTAATCAAAAATCCACAGAAAAGAAAATTCTAAGACTTTAAATAATGGCCAGCTTTTTTGGGGGCGGGGGGGGGGTCACTGCTCATGAAGGGAACAGTCGTGCACTGTTGGTGTGACCGAGCATTGGTGCAACCACGGTGGAAAAGTGTGGCGGCTCCTTACACAATCAAACACAGAACAACCAGCTGTCCGAACAAAATGAAACACTAACTCAGAAATATACCTGCACCGCAGTATCCACTGAGGCATTATACACAATAGCCAAGCCACGGAAACAGCGTAGGTGTCCGTGAACACGTGACTAAATGAAGTAAGTGTAAGCTGTATTTATAAAATATTCCATTGTACATGTGTGGCACTAGCACACACTGGAGTATTCAGTCATAAAAAAGAAGGAAATCCTGCCGTTCACAGCAACGTGGATGATTAAGACGTTATAAAATGAAGTAAGTCAGAGAAAGATAATTACCATGTGATCCACGTACATGTGGGATCTAAAAAAGCCAGACTCTGAGACAGTAGACTGGTGAAGCCAGGGGCTGGAGTCAGTGGTGGGGAGGGGGAAAGGGAGGGTGGGGCCACAGCGCAGGACTTCCAGCTACAAGAGGATGAGAAGCGGGGACCTAACGCAGAGCTCGGTGGCTACAGGTAACAACACTGCATTGTACGCTGGAAAGGGGCTAAGGGAAATCACAAATGTTCTCACCCCCCACACAAAAATAACCATATGAGGTCATGGATGGTAGTTAACTAACTATTGTGGTCATTCCACAGCATGTGGACACATGAGATCATGCTGTAGCCATTATACCTACATAAGGCTGTATGTCAGCTGCATCTCAATAAAGTTAGCACAAAAAAAAATCTCTCAGAAACTGCTAGCTTAGAAGCACTTTTACATGTAGAATCCGAATCCACACAATCCAGGCGAACCCTCAGAGAACTCAGGAAAGGCAGGCTGGCTTGGCAATTCTGGTCAGAGCAGCTCTGAGTCCTGAAGCGCTAGCTGTGTGGCCCCCAACACAGCACACTTGTTTGCTTTCTCAAGAAGAGTCTAGTTAATCTGGATTTTCTAATCTTTCCACTTCACAAGCAACCTGGCTTTCACATAAGTCAGACGGTGAAAATGTAAGATTATAGAGTCAGACTCATTGAATTATAAAATTCTGACAAACTTTTTACATTGAGTTGTTCTAAAGTGCAGCTTGAAAACGGTGCACGAATCTTTTGTTAACTTGAAGACACTGGCCCAATATTAACTGATTGAATCAACAAGCTGATCTGTGAAATCCTCAACAAATGCTGAGGGAGAAAGACAACCAGCTCAGACTTCAAGGTCAGGTTTTGCCAGGATGCAAACACAACTTTCCACCTCTTACAGAGCACATTCTTGCTCTTTAAACATACAAAACACAGCTCCAATAAAGAATGTGGGCTCCAGGTGTCCACTAAAATGCTCTGACACCTACTTCCCACTTTTTGTTTTCATCCTCACCCGAGAAACAGAGACAGAGAAACAGCAATACGAGAGAGAAACATCAATCGGGCCTCCTGTACCTGCCGCAACTGGGGATCAAACCCGCAACATTTTGGTGCACAGGATGACACTCCAGCAAACTGACCCATCTGGCCAGGGCTACTTCCCCCTTTGATACCTGCAGTTTAATAAAAAGATATATTTACCGTTCCCAGAATCCAGGCAGAGCTCCTAAGCCCTTGGGGTTTACTGAGACCAGGAGTGTCTTTGGTTGTGCAGAGGGAGACCCGTTCTACCCCATTCTGCATTTATGCTGATGTGCTGACTCAGAGTGGTGCCTCTACCTGGCTTCTGGGTGTGGGCTGGTCACCAGGAAAACCACACAGTGACAAGAGGGTGAGACCTGTGAGCCCCATCCCTGACCTCCGAGAAGGGAATGAGGCTGGATGCTAAGTTATAAAAACTCTTGAGCCCTGGCTGGTGTGGCTCAGTGGACTGAGTGCAGACCTGACAACAAAGGGATCATTGGTTCAATTCCTAGTCAGCGTGTATGCGTGGGTTACGGGCCAGGTCCCCAGTAGGGGGTGCATGAGAGGCAACCATACATTAATGTTTTTCTCCATCTCCCTCCCCCTGCCCGTTCCCCTCTCTAAAAATAAATAAATAACTTTAAAAAAAAAGAAAAGAAAAAGGTCTAGTTATGTCAGAACAGGAAAGTAAATGGTAAGAGACGAGTGAGCACAGTTATAGTACAATAAATTGTAGAAAACTGGAGGGAAAGTGACCTTTATCTGCTTTGGTTTACAAAACCTGCCAAAATGTGTCATAATCATCAAAGTTATCAATAAACAAAAGTGAGAGCTTTTACTACCAGGCTAAGCTTCAGGTCAGTGACACGGACCCCACC
>PVKU01012262.1:0-36790 GCA_004027475.1 Anoura caudifer | reverse complement strand
TAACGTTCTTCTGAACTGATCCTTCTGAATGAATCTTCATCATAATTGTGAAAAGAGTATGTTTCACATAAGAGACCATTTTGTTTAACCTCCCTGAAATGTTCCCTTATTCCTGAACTTAGGATTGCTGCAGAAATTGGTTGCTCAGAAACGGCTTTTTAGGAGAGAGCTGATTCGGGAGTAATTTGGAAGTTTTGCAACACCACCTTTTATCTTTTCCAAGCGAAATTCACTTGGTAACAGTAACTTGAACTTAAGTTAATTATTCATTGGCACAT
This sequence comes from Anoura caudifer, assembly GCA_004027475.1. Lineage (NCBI taxonomy): Eukaryota > Metazoa > Chordata > Mammalia > Chiroptera > Phyllostomidae > Anoura > Anoura caudifer. The sequence goes on along the minus strand of PVKU01012262.1, from coordinate 36,512 downwards.
TCAAAAGTTGCTTGCTCCATACCACGCCATAGACCGTGCATGATTGACTTTGTTGGATTTCCTTTTTCTCCTTGTGAAAGTACATAGGCGGAAACTGCCCCGTAGCACCTTTATCTTCCTCAAAGAGCACATTTTCCGTAGGAGCAGTGACTCATTTTCTACAAGATAACCATGTCCGTAGCTTATTGTCTCTCTAGCGTTTCTCCGAGTGATATTTCTGAATCAATCTTCTTCTAATTGTGAGAAGAATGGAAATCATATAAGACAGCATTGTGTTCAACATCTCTGAAATGAGCCCATGTTCCTGGACTTAAAATCATTGCTGAAAGTGTTTGCTCTAAAACAGCTTTTTAGGATTCAGTGGATTCATGAGAATTTTGGCAGATTTACAACAACACTTCTTACCTTATTGAAGGAAAATGCACTGGGCCACCGAAACTTGTCCCCATGGTGTTTTTCAATGTGACATTCAAAAAGATGTGTGCTACAAACCTCATTATAGAACGTTCACGATTGCCTTCGTTTACTTCACTTTTCTCCTCAAGAAGGTACATAGCAGTTAACTACATCTTAGCATCTTTATCTCCTATATGATCACGTTGTCTATACTAGCATTCAGTTATTTGCTTCGAGTTAATCGTCAGTAGGTCATTGACGAACTAACGTTTTTCTGAACTATTTCTAAATGAATCTTCCACATAATGGTGAAAGAGCATGTATCACATAAGACAGCATTTAGTTTCACTTCTCTGAAGTGTTCCTATTTTCCTGTACTTAGAATTACTGCAGAAATTGTTTGTTCAGAAACAGCGTTTTAGTTGACAGTTGAGCAACACCCCGTCTTAATTTATCCAAGGAAAATGCACCTAGTTCCAGAATTTGCCCTTAGGTTTTATAATGAATGAGACATTCAAAAACCTGCTCTCTCCATATCACATAGTAGAATGGAAACGATTGAGTTCGTTGTGCTTCACTTTTCTGCTTGAGAAAATGCACAGGAGAAAATTATCCTTTGAAGATCTCATAGTCTATGCTAGGATTCACTCTTTTGCTGACTGAGTATGATGTACCTCAATGTTTCTTCCAAGTTCTTCTGAATTGATATTTCGGAATGAATCCTCTGCATAATGGTAAGAAGAGTACATATATTATTAGACAGCATTTTCCTAACTTCCCTGAAGTATATCCATATTCTTGCACTTAAAATAACGGAGAAAACTTTGCTCAGAAACATATTTTTAGCAGAGAGTTGATTCATGAGTGATTTGGAAGTTTTCCAACAACACTTCTTATCTTATCCAAGGAAAATGCACTGCGCAACAGTAACTTGACCTTAGATTGATTATTGAATGTCACATTCAAAAAGCTGTTTGATCCAAACCAAGCCATAGAACCTGCACGATTGAATTTGTTGTATATCACTTTTCTCCTTGAGAAAGTACATAGGAGGAAACTACACCATAGCAGCATTATCTTCTTCAAAGTTCACATTGTCCATACTAGCATTTACTCATTTTCTACGAGATATTCATGTCAGTAGCTCATTGTCTCTCACAGTTTTCCAAACTGATATTTCTGAATGAATCTTCTACATAGTGGTGAAAAGACCACCTATCATATAAGACATCATTTAGTTCAAGTTCTCTGAAGTGAGCCCATATTCTGGACTTAAAATCACTGGAGAAACTGTTTGCTCAGAAGCAGGTTTTTTGGATAGATTTGATTCATGAGTTATTTGGAATTTTTCCAAGAACACTTTTTTTCTTATCCAAGGAAAATGCACTGGGTCACAGAAACTTGACCTTCGGTTCAATATTCAATGTGACATTCCAAAAGCTGCTTGCTCTATATCACATCATAGAATGTACACGATTGACTTTGTTGTGCTTAACTTTTCTGCTTGAGAAAATCCATAGCAGAGAACTACACCATGGTAACTTATTCTCTTTCAAAGATCTCATAGTCTATGCTAGGCTTAACTCTTTTGCTGATGGAATATGATATCTGTATCTCATTCTCTGTCACACGTTCTTCTGAACTGATATTTCTGAATGAATCTTCTACCTAATGGTGAAAAGGGTACATCTCATGTAAGACGGCATTTCCTTCAACTTATCTGAATTGAATCCATATTCCTCGACTTAAAATCACTTCAAAAAATGCTGAGAAACAGCTTTTTCGGAGACTCTTGATTCACCAGTGATTTTTAAGCACTCAAAGTATTCTTTTGTATCTTTCCCAAGAAAATGCATTGTGTGACAGAAAGTGGACTTGTGGTTGGATAAACAGAGTGACATTCACACAGTTACTTGCTATAAATCATGTTTTATAATGCACACGATTGGCTTCATTGTTCCTCACTTTTCTCCTTGAGAAAATACATAGGAGAAAACTACACCATGGTAGCTTATTCTTCTTCAATGATCTCATAGTCTATGCTATGGTTCAGTCTTTTGCTGACGGAATATAATATCAGCATCTCATTCTCCCACATGTTTTTCTGAATTGATATTTCTGAAATAATCTTCTGCATAATGGTGAAAAGAGTACATATCATATAAGACAGCATTTGCTTACTTTCCCTGAAGTATGTCCTTATTCTTGCACTCTTCTATTCTGTTCGTATTTCTCAGGGATCTCCTGTGTAGCACACATTGTGCTAGGCACTGGGAATACAACAGTGAACAAAACAGATGCCAATCTGCTGGAGGAGCAGCCCCTAAACAAGAATGATAAATATTATGAAAAAGAAAGTACAGAGGCTCCTGGAGTAACAGACTGTTAAGAGAGCAAAAAAAAAAAAAACCCCTTGATTTCACTTCCCAGACCATCATTTAATCCTTTGTTAAAACAGTGGTGCTTCTCCCCACCCTCCCTCCCCAAGCCCAGCTGCAACTTAATCCTGCTAAAGTCTCACTTCTCACAGTATTCTGTACAGTCTTTCTCATTTTCTACCCATTTGCTAGTGTAACTCCTTCACTGACTTTGAGCTCCTTCATTTTTATCTTGTTCTTTTTTGTGTTCTAAAGACATAGTGTAATGGCACATACTCAAACTTTTGTGGAAAGTACCTCAGGCTTGGGGAGGGAGACAGAGACAATATTAAAATGGGTAGAGTGTTTGGCTTCATCTGTGTGGGTGTGGGTTGTGTAACCACAGACACATAATGATTCAGGCTAGCAACTCAGCCCCAACTTTCCCACTTGAGTGTAGGGAATCAGAAGTTGTCCACTATCTGCAACCTGTTACTGAGAGGGTGTGCAGTACAAGGAAGGCCTCAGACTCTTGTTGGCCACCTGTTTTACTATTGATCTGTTGCATGAACACAAACAAGTCACTGAAATGTTCTTAAAGAGTTCAGACAGAGGGAAGAACATGGGCAAAGACACAGAAGCATACAAGAGCAGGTTCAAGATCAAGAAAATTGCACACACAAGCAGAAGATTTTTTCACTCTCTATTATTCCAGTTAATTCTTTTTGTTGGTAATAATGGTAATATTAGAATTACTTCTGACCAAGGTGGAGGTATAGGTAGATACATTTTGCTGCCTTGCACAACCAAAAGAAGGGCAACAACCAATTTAAAAACAAAAAACAGCCAGAACTGCCAGAAAATGAAACTGTATGGAAATCTGACCACCAAGGAGTTAAAGAAGAAACATTCATCCACACTGAAGGAGGGGTGGAGAAGGGCAGCCGGGACAGAGAGGACATGCAGCAAGGTGCGGCTGGCAGACTGGGTGGTCCCACATTCATGTGTGGATAAACCTGGAGGAACAACTGTGGAAAGAGACAGACCGCACAACCCAGAGTTCCAGCTTGGGGAACTAACGCCTCAAAACCTCTGGCTATAAAAATCTGTGGGGGTCACAGAAGTGGGAGAAACTCCCAGTATTACAGGAAAGTCCATTGGAGGGCCCCATGGGGTCCTAAAATGTATAAAAGTCCACCCACCCAAGAATCAGCACCAGAAGGGCTCAATTTGCTTGTGGGTAGTGGGGGAAGTGAATATAAGTGTGGTGGGAGCTGAGCAAGTGACATTGTTTCCTCTCTGACCCCTCCCCGACACACAGCACCACAACACAGCTAAGTGGGTTGCCCCACCCTGGTGAATACCTTACCATGTAACAGCTGTGCCAAGAGAAAGAAATAAGGCTCAAATGAAAGAATAGATCAAAACTCCAGAAAAACAACTAAGTGACAAGGAGATAGCCCTCCTGTCAGAAGCAGAGTTCAAAACACTGGTAATCAGGATGCTCACAGATATGACTGAGTATGGCCATAAAATTGAGGAAAAAGCGAAGGCTATGCATAGTGAAATAAAGGAAAATATACAGGGAGCTAACAGTGAAGGAAAGAAATCAGGACTCATATCAACAATTTGGAATGAAAGGAAGAAATGAACATAAAGTCAGAATAGAATAAAAAAATGAGAGAGTCTGAGGAACCTCTGGGACAGCTTTAAATGTTCCAATATCTAAATCATAGGGGTGCCAGAAGAAGAAGAGGAAGAGTAAGGAATTGAAACTTATTTGAAAAAATAATGAAGAAAACCTTCCCCAATCTGGTAAAAGAACTAGACATACAAGTCCAGTATGCTCAGAGAGTCCCAAAGAAGTTGGATCCAAGAAGAAACACACCAAAGAACATCATAATTACATTACCCAAGATTAAAGATAAGGAGAGAATCTTAGAAGCAGCAAGAGAACAGGAGACAGTTACCTACAAAGGAGTTCCCATAAGACTATCCACTGATTTCTCAAAAGAAACCTTACAGGCAAGAAGGGGCTGTAAAGGACTATTTCCAAGTCACAAAAGGCAAGGATCTACACCCAAGATTACTCAATCCAGCAAAGCTTTCATTTAGAATGGAATGGCAGATAAAGCGCTTCCCAGATAAGGTCAAGTTAAAGGAGTTCATCATCATCCAGCCCTTATTATATGAAATGTTATGGGGATTTATCCAAGAAAAAGAAGATCAAAACTATGAACAGTAAGATGACAACAAACTCACAACTATCAACAACTCAACCTAAAACAAAAATAAATTAAGCAAACAATAGGACAGGAACAGAATCACAGAAATGGGGATCACATGGAGGGTTAACAGAAGGAAGGGAGGAGCATGGGGGTAAAGTTTCAGAGAATTACAATCATAATTGGTAGTACAAAATAGACAGGGGGAGGTTAAGAATGGTATAGGAAATGGAGAAGCCAAAGAACTTATATGTACAGCCCATGGACGCAAACTAAGGAGGAAGAATGCTGGAGGGAAGGAGGATACAGGGCAGAGGGGACTAAAGGGGAGAAAAAATGGGACAACTGTAATAGCATAATCAGTAAAATATACTTAAAATAATGATAATATTAAACAATTGTTTAAAACTCTTTTAACTTATAATTAAATCAGTATTTCTGGCAAGAGGGGAGAGTAAGATTTTTTTTAAAATTTAAAGTACTTAAAGACAAATGGAAATGAAAATATAATGTGCCAAAATTTGTTGGATGTGGTTGGAGTTTCTCCCTCCTTTTCTCACTCTCCTCCCACCATGATTAGGTTGGTCTTTAGTGAGCCTGTGCCTCTGGACTCTGAATTTCACAGTGCTTGTCAGTCACCCTCCCCTTATGTGGGGCAGAATGGCTAGAGTGGGGTGGACTTGGGTATTGCCCTCCTTCCACATGGAAATCTAGAACTGGCTGGAATTGGGTGTTTCTCTTCCCCCAGGCAATTAAGGACCTGATAAAACCCCAGCAGGTGAGGCTTTGGTTACCTAGTTTCTCTTGAGGGCAGGTCTTGTTAGTAAGAACAGGATATTCTCATATTTCAAAGTAATTTCTACCTTTACCCTGCTGAAAGCATGAGGGGATTTTACTCCAATATGGACTGTGAGAACATGGTAGAGCTCCAAGAGGTAAAACTCATAAATAAAATGGGTCTCCCTGAAGACTTAGCCACACTTAGCTTACAGCAATTTGTCCATTGTAGTTCAGGTTTCTCCACCCTGGCACTGGTTCCTATGGAGGGTTTTGCTCCTGGTTTTCTGCTCTGCTAAATTGTGATTCTCTGTATTTGCCTGCCTATCTCTTCAATTTGGGGGGCAGGTAGCACTTGCCCTGGACCTTACTTCTCTCATGGATCTAAAAAGAGCTGTTTATTTCCCAGTTTGTCTGGCTTTTTGCTTGTAAGGATGGAGTGCAAATCTCCAGGTGTCTTTACCTGTCAGACTAGAAACTGGAAGTCTCTGTGTGAAGTTTCTCAATTATAAATTCAATTTCTTTGCTGTAGAGCTATTCAGATTTTCTGTTTCTTCTGGAGTCTGTTGTGGTAGAGTTTTGTATTTCTAGAAATATGTCTATTTCATTGAAGTTATCTAATTTGTTGACACACAGTTTTTCATAGTATTGCCTTATAATCCTTTTGATTTCTGTAAGGTTGATAGTAATATCCCATCTTTCATTCCTAATTTTTGTAATTTGAATCTTGTGACATTTTTCTTTTGCAGATTTTTAAAAGGAAATCAAACAATTAAAAGTGGAATAACTAAATAAATGAACTGGATAAAATAAGGAAAAACTCCCCAGGTGATTCCAATGGGCAGCAAAACCTGAGAACACGAACTAGAACTGTAAGCTCCGCTGTGTGTGGGGCAGAACAGTGCTGCTGTTCCAGGGGAAGAAGGCCTCCTGATTTCCACCACTGCAGTCCCACAGCTTGTCATCTGCCCACAGATAGGGGACGTGCTGTGGACCCTATTTATCAAGTCTCAAAAAGAGATGATGCTGAAGGAGTAGAGGGAATATAATTTAATTCACAGCAGAAGAAAACTGGGTTAGATCAACCAAAGTGGGCCAAAGGCCCAAGATAGGCTCCCAGTGAATATCTGGGAACACACTAGGAACCTCTGCTGTGACAGGGGCCTGTGAAACTCACAGGTGGATTATTGAGGGTTGTGGGGCTCTGGGGGTAGCAAATGACCTTCCCAGAAAACAGAATACACAGAATTTGTAAGGCCAGCAGTGGTTGTCCAGAATGGCCAGGAGCCAGCATGACTACTCATTGACCTGAGACCCTAGCAGTCTCTCCTCCTGCCTGAGCTATAGTCTCCTCATCTGTGACAGGAGGGAGCTTGGCCCCAGAGTCTCCCAGCCATTGCTCAGGCTGCAGATTTCTTGCCACTGACAGAAGAGGAGGGAGGGAGGTGGGGTGGGGGGAGATGGATGTTATGCATGAAAACTGCTCTGGGGAGGGAGTGGGAGAGAGGGGGGAGGAAGGGAAAGAGAGAGGAATGGGCACAGAGGAAGGAAAATGCAGCCTCATCTGCTTCCTTGTGTTTCTTGTATTTAAGATGCTGACTTCTAGTGTATTTTTAAATTTCATCAGACATGAAAGGCTGATTTAAATACACCCACAGTGTGAAGCTAGCAATTTCACTTGCCACAATGGAGGAGCTGGCAGGGCGCTGGTGAGAGTTCAGTGCCTCTCCACATGCCAGAGAAACTGTTGAAGCCCAGATCTCTCTGGTAGACTTTTAGGCCAGGTACTTTTCCAATCCCTGATGTGGGAACACAGGCTGGGGGCTGGGGGCTGAAGAGTATGGTGGAAAGAGCGTTAGAGAGATAAAGTAAAGGAATAAAGGAAGAGAAAGTGGGGGAAGATGTAGAGCTGGAGAGAAAGTGGAAGATTAATAGGAAATTAACTAGAGAAATGATCTAGCCCAACATTCTTCTGGTTGCTTCCTGGCTTAGCCCACCCTGACTCCCTGTCACACATTGTACTACATCCTTTCATGTCCATCTCAGTTCAAACTAGATCCCTGGGGTTGGTGGGGCAGAGGTAGAGCCCTTGTAATTAAGTGTACCTAGTTTCTCACTGGCATTCCTAAAAGCAGTGTGTTCAACACTTCCAGTGTCAGAGAGCTCACTATGCAGTGAGGCAGCTTTGCTCACTGGTCATGCTCACTGGGACAGACAGCCTATTACATTGCTGGACTGTGCCCATTGGGATAAACTTCAGTCCCCTTGCTCTGCATTTCCAGCCCTGTTGAGTCACTCAGAACAAGTGTAATACCAAGGTCAGCTCTCCTTAAATACCATATGCTGGGCCCTCTCCCACTCCAATCCTTCTATGCTGGTTCCCAATCTCCTTACCATAAATTATTACAATGTAAATCTTGCAAAACCAAAATATTTCTGGGTGCTAATGAATATATTTCCTGCAGTAGTCAATACAACAAAATTCCAGGAACAGCGAAAGACATTTGTCATTCATTTTTTTGTTGTTGTTTGACACACTCCTACTGAGCCCCTGTCTAGGGCCAGGCCAGGTGCTTCTGTTGGCATATAGGATATGAAGGTCCTGTCCCAGGAGCTTATCTACAGGGAGAGTGAAACTCCTAAAGAGAAGTGTGTGCTGGGCAGGGGCAGAGAAGCTGGGAGCACTGACAGTCTCCCCCCAGTTGAGTGTGGGTGGGTTGGGGTTGGCTTGAGGCCCTTTGGGGAAGGGGAGCCTGAGGATTGTTGTCATAACATTTTTGTGGCATGTTAACATATACTGTAGGTTTTTGGGTGTTTCATCAAGTACTCTGAAGATCCAAGGGCCATAGGTAAGCTCATATTCCTTTCTTGCTCCCTCTTCTTTGGATATAACCCAAGACAAGCATTGAGCATCTTAGAGCCCAGTTATTGGGCATTGAAGAGAATCCATCCTTCATTCATTCATGGAATATAAATGTATGTGAAGGGTTTTTTTAATGTATTGTAGTAAAATATGCACAAAATTTACAAGTTTAACCATTTTTTTAAATGCACAACCCAGTGGCATTAAGTATATTCATAATATTGTGTGCAACCATGAGTACCCTCCAGCTTCAGAACTTTCTCATCATCCCAAAGGGAGTGCTTTATTAAACTGTATGTAAAGGTGACTCAATTAGGAATGTGCTATATAAAGTCTTGATGGGGCAGCAAATCTACCCATCCACCAACTTGTGTCTATTACATACCAGGCCCCAGTAAGTACAAAAATAATTGAGACCAGAGCCCTTCCAGGAAGAACCTTGTAGTGTGCCATGCTGGCCCTGCTCAAGACCAAAGCAAAGTGGGGACATACAAAACATTCTTAGACAAAAATCTCTACTTGAAGGAATGCAAGTTTTTCTTATTTTATTGGCCCATGGAAGTATGAGATGCTTTTACCTGAGATCCCAGTTTTTCCCAATTATCAGGAAGTATGGGATTTTCTTTTTCCTATTTTGTTTTGTTTTGGTCTCTTGTATAAATCTAATAACTAATGTTTGTCTACAGATTGTCAGTTGACTAAGCCCTTTCCTCAGAGTTCTCATTTGACCTTCACACTACTCCGTAAGGGCACTAGGGCAGAGAGTGCTATTGTACAGACTTGGAACCTGGATCATCACACAGTTCCAGGTTCTGCCCAAGGCCACACAACTTGTGGGGAGCACAGCCTGGGTAAAGATGGCTGGTTCCAAATCAGGAAGAAGTAGAACTGGGTGGATAAGTATCTTTTTATGTGCAGAAGCACAGAGCCCAAGTCAAACTGAGTTGTTGAGCTGCCTGCAAGTAATGGATTGCTACTAGTGACAGCTGTGGAGGCTGCAGGATGATGAGATGGAATGCTCTGATGGGCATCACACTGTCTGAAAGGCAATTAAATTGCAGAAGCTGGAATGCTCTCCAGCACTTTGTCTTAAAAGCCAGAAGCAGCACGTCATTTGAACCAGTGATGCAAACCCCATGGGTCTACCAAGACACAGGGCACCAGTTGTCCAACCTTTGGAACTTGGGGTTCCAGGGGAGTGAATGTGCCAAGTGGTGGGCCTTGTTCTTCAGAAGTGATGCTCTGTTCTCAAATGCTCCTTTAGGCAAACATTGTTTGCCAGGCAATGATAAACATGAGGTGACATTGATGCTCCTGCCTCAGGAGCTCAGTTCAGTGCATTATGTTCATTAGAGCTATGGGAACAGTGTGTATAAATGATCACCATACACTATTATTACAGAATGGCCTGGGGAGCCCATGGAGCCGATGGACCAGATATTGGATTGCTCCTGACACTCTTCCCATGACCTAGTGTGACACATGCTCAATGAATCCCAGTTCCATAGTCACATCACTCAAACACCGTAAGCCCCTTGAACTTCATGTTTCAATTCCTTTTTCCAAGTTTAAATGAAATTCCATTCTCTCTGTCCATGTTCTTTGGGCATTTTTTGCTTAGTAGTGTCGTGTTTTTATGTGTAGCATTTATTTTTATAGATCAAATGGATCAAGCCATAACTCTATTATGACAGCACAGGTCCTACTGGTCCTATGAAGTCCTCATTTGTTGGGAGAGGACTATTCTGGTGCTATGACAAGGGCCTGTGAGTACCACTTCTGACTCAGATCCAAAGCCCTGAGAGAGGGTCAGTTCTTGGACCTGATTCAGCTCTGCCTCAGCATGACAAATGACACACCTCACCAATGTTCCTCAGTTTCCACATTGATTTAAGGTCCTCTGGCAAGTGCCACATGGTTTCCCAGGTCCCATGTTTTCTAGCAAGGTTTTTTTCCTAAGTAGACACTTGAATTTACTTGGCTCCACTGAACGATGTGAAAGGTAGAGTTATGATGTTCTTTTTTACTTCTACTGCTGGTAATTAATATGTCTATTAATAGAAACATTAATAGATTTAGGAAGTGGGAAAGGCTTAGAAAACCCCTACATTCAGTCAACCATCAACCTCCCTCACCCCAACATACATAAGAATGGAGGGAATAACAAATAATGTGAAATCCTATGAATTTTGACCAAAATTTATCAGAATTTGTATAGGTAATTTCTATTCCTCAGATGACAGGAGGAGAGATGGCAGTACTCCTAGGGTCAATCAGCAACGGGGCACTTAAGTCTTGGTTTTTGCATGTTTGTGTACTATGACTTGATTATTTTGAAGTCATTAAACTCCTTTTAAAAAAAGTTTCTGATTTTCAGTCTTCCTCCACCTACACTTTTTGGGTGAAGCTTTGTAGAATGCCTAGACTCTTGGCAGGAGGGGAAATTACCTGAGCATTTCTGGCCTTCTTCACTTCCGAGGAACTGGACACCTTTTGGGGATGCTCATCTTCAGCAGAGCATACAGAAGCTCAAAATGTAGAGGAGGGTTCTCAGATCAGAAGGACTTCTGAGTTTCATATCCTTCCTCCAATCCAGAAGAGAAGAAATACTTTGAGTAGGAGGCTGGTTGTAGGGCTAAGGAATGAGCCCAGAATCCTGACTATGTGGTGTGGAGTATGAGGAAAAAAGCAGGGATGGCAAGCACAGCTTGATTCATGCATTGTATCTTTAAAATTTTAAATCAGCTATATTAAATATGTTCAAAGACCTAAAGGAAACACTTTCTAAATAATTACAGAAAAGTTTAAGAACAATGTCTCTCTAAATAGAAAATATCAACAAAAAGGTAGAAATTATAAAAATAAACCAAATAGAAATTCTGAAGTTGAAAAGTATAACAATGAAAATGCAAAATTCATTAGGTGATCCCAATAGCATATTTGAGTAGGCAGAAGAAAGAATCAGTGAACTTGAAGATAGGGCAATTGAGATAATCCTGTCTGAGAAAGACAAAGAGAAAAGAATGAAGAAAATGGACAGAGCCTCAGAACTCTGCAAGATACCATCAAGTATGCCAAAATATGCATAATAGGAGCCCTAGAAGGAAAAGAGGGAGAAAGGAGCAGAAAGAATACTTAACAAAATAATGACCAAACACTCCCCAAATTTGATGAAATCCATTAATTTACATATCCAAGAAGCTCAACCAGTTGGTTGAACTCTAAGTACGATAAACTCAAAGAGATCCATAACTAGACACATCGAGCAGCAAGAAGCAAGTCATCAGATACAAAGGAGCCTCAGTAAGATTAACAGCTGATTTCTCATAAAAAACATGGAGGCCAAAAACAGTGGGTGGCATATTCAAAGTATTGACTGAAGCAGTAGTGCATGTGGAGTGGTAGTGAGAGCTGGAAACCAAAAGTTCTATATCTGGCAGTTATCCTTCAGTCATTTCAAGATATACAAATCTGAAAAAGTTTGTCCCAGCAAAACTGCCCTACAAGAAATAATACTGAAATAAAAGAACACTAGACAGTAACATGACTGGCTCAACATGAAGAAATAAGGGGCAGTGGTAAAAGAAATTACGTAATTAAATATAGAAAATGGTATAAAAGTATCTTTTATTTTAACTCATTTTTTTCTGTCTGATTTAGAAGACAACTGCATGAAATAATAACTATAAATCTATGTTGATGAGGACAAAGGATGTACATATGTAATTTGTGATAATCACAATGTAAGAAGGGAATGAGACTACAAAAGCAAAGTTTTGTGTACCATTGAAATTAAGTTGGTATTAATCTGAACTAGGTTGTTCTAAATGAGATTTTAATAGTAACCACCAAGAAAATAAGTTTAAAAAATATAGTAAATGAAGTAAAAAAGGATTAAAATACCACACTATAAAATAAATATTTAACACAAAATAAGGCAATAATGGAGGAATAGAGTCAGTAATGGAGGAATGGAGGAACAAAAAAGACATTGAAATATAGAAAAGAAATAGCAAAATGGCAAGCATAAATTTTAATTGACTAATTACATTAAATGTAAATAAATTAAACTTTCCAATTAAAGGACAGAGATTGGAAGAATAGATTTAAAAACATGATTCAACTATATGCTGTCTTCAAGGGAATTGCTTTATTTTTTATTTTAAAGAATTTATTTATTTATTTTTATAGGTAGGAGGGAGAGAAACATTGATGACGTGGGAGAGAAACATCTACGCGTTGCCTCTTGCATGCCCCCAATTGCGGACTTGGCCCACAACCCGGGCATGTACCCTGACTGGAAATTGAATCAGCAATGTTTTAGTTTGCAAGCCAGTACACAATCCACTGAGCCACATCCACCAGGGTAAGAATCACTTTAGATTCAAAGGCACAAATAGGTTGAAAGTAAAAAGATAGAAAAATTATACCATGCAAATAGCAACTGACAGAGAGCTGTTGTGACTATACTAATACCAGACAAAATAGACTTTAGACAAAAATTGCTACTAGAGACAAGGAAGGACACTTTATAAAGAAAAAGGTTTAATTCATCAAGAAGACATAAACAATTATAAACACATGTTAGCCTAGAAACAGAGCCCCAAAATACATGAAGAAAACTAAAGTCTTTAAGAGCAGTACAGAAGAAGAAAACAGCTCTGACCCCCATGACCCATTACAGTGCTTAATAGTCTACCACTAGGAATTCATTCCTTTGGTTTAAAGTTTTGACTTCCTTAGACTTCTTTGTTAAAATATAGATATAGCCATGAAGCCATATTTTTGCATTAACACCTAGACAAAATTGGTTTAAGATCCTCTGGAACAGTGACTTTTAGTGACAGAGACAAAGGGCTGGGCCATTTTTGATAGACATAGACATGGCCTGGAGAGGGCCAGGGGGCAAGTAGGAAGGGTGGAGTCCAAGACTGGGTGGAGGTATTGAGAATGGAGAAAAAGTACAGGATGGGGAGAGGTGGAAGAAAGCTAGGGTATCACAGAGAAACAGAAAAGATCCCAATGAAACTGTAAAGGAAAGTGAATGCTAACAATAAGCAAAGCAACTGGGGTGTTGGTTTGGTGCTGGAGCTCATGGTTTGGCAACTCAGGGCTGAGGGCAGAAGAAGACACCAGAAAGAAGCACAAGGAATCAGTATAGGGGAACAAAGGAGGAGCCAGGGATGGTGATGAGCACATGTCATTCCCAGGGAATCACCCAGGAGCTGGCACCAGGTTTGAGCTGCCATCTGAGTCCTGAAGAACTACAGGCAGGGACATTGAATGGACTTTGGGCTGAAAGCTATAGGCACTGACTGGAAAAATAAAGGGAGAGCAGGGCCATGAGGCAAAACCAGATACGAGCTCACCAGCCAGGCAAATGGGCCAGGCAATTGGGCAGTCAAACGAGGTAGTGTTTGTGGGATTGCCCAGTTTTCAGGTAGATGCTTGGTGTTAGTTGGTTCTAATCTGAAAATGAAGCAAGGCAAAGGGTCTGGGCAGTAACTCAGTGGTGACAGTAGTAACAGCCCCTACTTGTTAGCATCAGTTATGTCCTGGACACTGTGCTAAGTAGTTTACCTATGTTGCTTTATTTATTACTTAAAATATCCCTGTGAGGCTGACATTGAAACCTCCAATCTACAGATGAACATGAAACCTGGTGAAGTGACTTGCTAAGATCATAACAGCAATGTAAATGGGATGGAGACAGGTTTTTTTCTAATATCCCTGCTGACTTGGGGCTAGGCTGACAGTCCCTGGGGTGACTTTGATCACCATGGTGGCTTAAAAGCAATGAGAGAGAAGTAGGGAGGCCAGCTGAGACCTGGGAACACAGAACTTCTCAGAGTTTCTCTGAGTCACCATGCTCCATATTTTTCCAAGTGCAGTTGGAAAAGGGAGCAGCAGAGGCCTGCAACCCTTCCCACCCCTCTCTCTTGGGAGCTTTGAGGATTCACGGGGATTTACTGCATATGATAGAAGGCCAGGCACTTGGGGCATCCCACCCTGATCTAAATACTGAATTCAGTTTTCCTAAAAGAAAGATGCAGCCCGGGGCAGGAATTAGGTGCTTGGGGATAAATGCATCTATGGGCTTAGGGAGTCCAAGGGATGGCCTGCTTGCCCCCTAAATCTCAACTGCCATCCCTGTCTTCCCATCAGAACTGGGACAGCTGCTGTCCCTTTTCCTTGGATATCCCTACCTTCTACCCACACTCCACACACACACACACACACACACACACACACACACCCAGTATTCACACAGCAACACACAGATATGAGAGGGCCATTTCTGGATGACCCAGCCCCCACGCATCCCACTAATGAGATTTTCACCAGTGCCCACTCTTAGGGAAACGAGTGTCCTGTGAGTTCTCCCTGAAATTTGACTGGGGGCCAGGGTAGCCTAAGTTGGAAAATAATGATGTCATCATAAGTGTTCTGAGAGGACAGAGCCTAAAGCCTCAAATGGCTCACCCTTCATTTTATTGATGAGATGGGCACCCAGGGAGGGAGCTAGCTTGCCCAAGATCATGGAGCATCTCCTGGTGCTCATTGCTGGTTTTCATTCTCACCCTTCATGGGCAACCTGGTGCCTATGAAGAAGGGCTAGATGACAGAGAGGGGGGGAACCTGCAAGAAGGAGGTAGGCACTCACCTGGTGACCCATGGGGCTCTGACCCTTTGTTGGGGGGAGGCTGCAGGGAACAGCCTTGGGAACTCTGGCCTCTCCCCAGCCTGGATAACTATGTGCACTTCATCACTCACTCTCCTTTTGGGGCCTGGGGGCATAGCCTGAGAATGGTGACTGGCAGGGATCCTTATGGTCTTTTCATCTAGCTTCCCATCCAGGGTATGACTGTCCTCCTGAGCCCCGCTGACAGCCAGCCAGTGATGCTGGCACCCTGCCCTGAGCTGGGAACCCACCAGCACTAGCTGCAGGAACCATCACAGGCCCAGGTTGGTCCCTTAATCTCAGGGCCCCATGCTGCTGCATTCACAGGGGTGCCAAGGTTGGCAGCGGCACTCTGTTCACAAACAGCAGCAAAATGTCACCATCAGGGCCATACTTAATTTTTTTAAATACAATCTTCTGAAAAATAAAATAAAATGAAGTCAGTAACTATGGACCTGATGTTGGGCCTTACTGCTGGCATGTCAATCTACCCTGTTAATCATCATGTACGATTTTTCAAAGAGTTATTTTGAGAAACAATTATAATATGGCTTTACATAGATACAGTTTATTTATGCCCTCCAGAAATGGTCTCTCTGTTGAGCAGGCTTTCCCCCCTTGTTTTCTTTTCATCTCTGGATGTTAGGCAGCAAGTGAGCCCACTCCCTAACCCCAGGCACACATTTATCACCCCCAGGCCACCTGGGAGTCCTGGCTGTGGGGTGGTGAGGAGAAAAGACTGTGGGTTCCTTGTAAGGCACTGTTCCAACGAACCCACTGGGGCAAACACCACAGCCCTGTGGATGCTGAAAGAGGATGAGCCCTGAAGCCTGGGAAAGAACAGGACCCCTGGGGTGGGGGGAAGGGGTGGGGAATAAGATGTGGGTACTCTAGTTTGCTCCCCTCAACACTATGCAGGTATCTTGAGGTCCATGAAGCATATGCCAAGTGTGTCCCATTGGCATCCAGAGAACAGGAGCCAAAGCCAGACCAACCACCCTGACATTCATTGCCCAAGTGCCATATCTGTGGCCTGCAGGAAGCAGCAAGTCAGCCCTGCAATTACTTTGGCAACTGCAGTGCTAAAGCTCCTAAAGGCAAGAGTAGAGGGGGCAAGGGAAGTGGAGAAGGCACATGGTGGGTTTTCTGGAAAAAAAAAAAAAACATCTGTCTCTTTTTCCCAGGAAGTCAATCTGGAAGGGTGAGGGGAAGAAGGAAAAAGAATGGGCACCTGGGGTCTAGAGAAAGTAGGGTGAGAAAAGACTCCAAGATGCTCCAAGAGCAGCTGTCCTGACTGGAGGTGCTCCTGTTCTTTCTGGGGGAGGCAAGTAAAAGGAAAAAGGTCTGGGCTGGCCTTGGTAGGGTCATCTGTGCAGGAGCCATATGCCGGATTCATTGTAGGTCCTGTGATCCCAGGCCTGGGTGGAACAGTCCTGGGAGGTGCCTATCAGTCCCGGGAGGTGCCTGTCAGTCCCAGCAGGTTTTCTTCTTGGCAGGTCGATCAACCTGAACGGTGTCCTTCCTCACTGTGTCTTCTTGCTCCTTGAGGATCTTGGCAGAGTGGAAGGTATACTGTCAGGGTCATAATGACAGGCCCCAACCTCACCAGAGCATCAGAGAGAGTATTCCAAGTCTCCCTCTGGGGAGTACCAGTACATAACTATAATTTGTAGTCGGAGTTTAGTCAATATGGATCCTTCACACCTCCTCCAGGAAACCTCCCCGATCCTCTAGGTGTTGCAAGTGCTCTGATGGTACTTTGACCCTTCCATTATAACCCCATCAGTCCCTTAATTACCGAAGGGGCTGCTGAGAGCAGAAACTGCATCTTTTATACCTGCATGTCTGCAGCCTATCACAGTGTCCAGAACACAGTATAGACTCAGAACATATACTTCTTACTTAGTAACTATGGAAGGGTTGTCCCATGCAGCCACAGCTTCAGATTAAATGTAGGAGGTGAAGGATTAAAAATAGTGTTAAGTTTCTTATCCCTGCTTTATACTGTCAAAGTGCTTTCACCTTCAACATCTGTTTTGATTCTCACAACATCCTGTGAGTGGGCAGGGAGGGTATGACTGATGTTCTTATATTAGCAGCAAAACTCAAAAAGGTAGGGTCACTTGCTCCAAAAATCAGTGTCAGAGAAAAGTGTAGAACTTTCCCTATGGTCTTCCATAACCCCAGAACCTCACCAATGAATAAAAGAAGTTGTTCTGGCTTCTTAATTACTCAAATAATTTAGATGCCCCAGAATGAATGCTGAGCACAAATGAGTACTACTAAGTAAGTGCTTATGTGAGGTGGGTGGATGGATGGAATGAAACAAATGCCTAGAGAGATAAACGAGTGAATGTTCAAGTATGGAAAACAGGGCCCTGTGTGTGGTGTTGTTCTCTTAAATTTGGTGTAGGCAGAGGCTTATGGAACCTGTCTTTCCATGAGACCAGCCCTTGAGTGCCATCCCCTTGGGTGGCTCTGGTGTCCCATCATAGCCCCTCCTCTCCTTGCCTCCACTTCCCATTCCTCAGGAGCCCTAACCCATTCTTGTTCCCAGCTGGCTGTCAACTAATCCCTGCTAAGATATTAGCCAGTGTTGGAGGACCTATGACATGACCTTTCCCAGGAGCATTTGCATTGAAAAAGAGAATTCCTGGAGAAAATGCAGCCTTTAAGATGCAGTGACAGGCAGGGAGGCTTTCTTTTGAGCTTTATTGTGTTTCATAAGGCTGTCTCTCACTCCTGGAATGCCACACAGAGGCCCAGGCCACCAGCCCCTTTACCCAGAGGCTCAGGCAGACAGAAGACAGACCCAGAGGTCAGGGGTGGGGCAGTGGGGGTTGGTGGTGAATTCAGTGGTCTCCATGCAGACCAGCACAGCCTAGTCACATCACCCACTAAGCTGTGTCTCTACCTGGCTAGATGGATCAGGGACTCTTTAGTATTGTGACCAGAATAGGCACTGCATTCATAGAAGATCAAATTGTTCTAGAATCACAAAACAGAGGGAATAAATTGGAGAGGGGTGATGCAGGGAACTGTGGGGTGGGGAGAGAACATGCTGTTTGCATTTACCCAAAACCCTGCTTCCTTCCAGATTCCCCTTAAATTCCTCCACCCGCCTTGCACTCTCTAAGAGGTTGATTTCTGTCTCCTCAGGCAACCCTACTAATGCAAGTTGTGTAACTATGTCCCAGGTGAGCTATAATAACTGTAAAACAACAAAACCAGAAGCCATTTGACACTTTCTCAAAATGCTCCCAGGTATGGTATGTATGTGCTCATTTCCTTTTCCACCAGCCTGGATGCAGGCAGACACAGAGGCCAGGGGGGATGACATTCTTCCACTTCACAGGCAGGAAAACAGGCTAGAGAGGGTGTAGGTGGCCAGCCTACTCCAGTCACACATTTAGCTAATGGCAGGGCTCCCAGCAGCATGCTTTTCCCAGGACACTGATGTGCCATAGGCCTTGCCCAGATGTCACTCCAATAGGAATTCTCCCTCACACCATTGAGTTAGCGCTCCAACTGCCCAGGCTGTCAGCACTGGTGCCACAGGACAACTGTCCATCACTTCACTGGGCAGAGTCTGTGCTACACGCATGGTAGGGTCCTTGGCCAAGGCTTATCCTAGTCCATTTGTCACTCCCATTAATAGCTGTCCTGCTTCCTTATGACAATATTAATGGCATTGAGGTCTAGAGGCTGATGCCCTGTGGGGACACAGGCAGTTGAGCAATTATACTTTTTTTTTGTGGCTGCAGATCAGAAGGCTCTGCAAATGCTGGCTCCCAATTCAGCTTTCCTGCTCCACACCCCACAGACCCAGCTCTTTCCTCTGCCCTCTTCATCTCCCACCCTTCAGTCCGACACTGACTCCTGGTCAGTCTGTGAAGAACAAAGGCTCCATGTTTGGGAGAGGGGGAGTACATAGGCCCTGGAATTGAAAGATAAGACTTATCTTCCAGTTTCAAGTCGAGACTCTGTCCCTGAGGACAGTGTGACAGTTTGAATAAATCACTTAATTTCTCTGAGCCTCAGTTTCTGTTTCACTGACCAAAAAAAGAAAAAAAGAAAGGAAACTTAGATGATAAAAATGCAGGTCCTGCAGTTCCATAGTCAAAGTCCTTGGATCCAAATGTATTTTAGAATCCAGAAATTTTGAGTTTCAGAAAGCTAATTCACGTATGCACTACATTACATAATACCCTCAGTGGGTCTGGAACAGCATCCTATAACCAGACATATTCATTAATATTTCATCAGTGAAACATTTGAATATTCATTCAAAGTGTAGCACACAATGATCGTCAATAACTGCATATCAATTCTGGTCAGATTTTTCTTCCAGATGAAATGCAAATCCCTTTTTGTTTTCAGAGGTTTTTGGATTTTGGAATTGAGGATGAGGGACTGTGGACATGTAGGTACTTGGTGAGCCTGCACAGGAACACTCACCAGGCCCTTCTTCCTCCCTTCTCCTTGAATCTTATCATCTGTACCCTTTTCCCAGCCCCTGAGGCCATGAGCCTCTGTTTAGATTGAGCACACTAAGAATTATGAATCCTGGGGCTGGACAGCACCCCCATCTTTCTGGACACATGGTTCCCTGAGAACTACACTCAGGAGTGGGAGCAGCCCAGGAGCAAGCACTGCATGTTTTGCTGCTTGATTTCCATCAAGCCCTATTGCTTCTGGGCCCGGGCAAGAGGACTGCTTCTTATTTTATTGGTAGGCTATCCAGTGTGTCCCCTGCGTTTATCTTGAGTTCACAGCTTTGAGGCCCGGTCTTGGTAGAAAGGATGAATTCTCTAACAGAGGTGTCCAAAGAAAAGTCAGCCTTGCAGTTAGTGTTTCATCCCTGAAGGTGATCAAGTGGAAACATACACTATGGAGTTCAAGCATCAGACAGGGACTAAAATAAGTAACTTCTTACTCTCTAAGAATTTATAATTCTGAGCTCTGTGGGAAAGAATTTGGGAAAATTCTCCATACCCTAGTCATCCTTAGCCAACTCCAACTTAAAATCCGTGGTTTTCTACACAAAGCCCCACATGGCCAGGAGCTAGACCGTTCCCATGATGCCAGGACACCTATCTTGCCCACTTGCTTCCTTCCCTGGGGCATTCCAGAGAAGGTTCCCACCAAGGCTGTGAAGTGATGCCCAACTGTCTTTGGGTTCCACACTGTCACAGATATGGAAATGCCTGCTCTTTACCTTGGCAAGCTGTTCTCTAAAGCTCCGGGGAACTTCCCGCTCTTTCTCGTTGTCAATTTTATTGCCCAGCAGAAGTACAGGAATGCCATCTCCCACAGCTTCCTGCAGAACAGATAATCCCTCAAGTAAGAGGAGGATCCATACAGAGAACCCAGATGGGCAGGCTTGAAACACTGGATGGAAAGGTACATGTGACTTGAGAATCCCCTGCTGCCACAACAGGCCAGGCAATAACAGCCATCCTGAAAGCTGAGTGACAGAGCCCCATTCTCTGGGAGCCTCAGAGTACAAGGCTTGGGCAGGGTGCCTGAGGCCTGCCTCTGGGTGCCTCTGGGTACCTCTGGGTACCTCCAGGCTCTGTCAATGCAGTGACCCCTCCTTCCCTCACTACTCCCCTTGGATGCTGGACAGAACGTACAGGCCCCCTAGGTGTGCTGAGAGTGGGTATCAGGATGAGGGAGCAGTTGGACTATGTGTCCTTTCCCAGAGTTTACAGTACCCCTGAGGGCATTCCTCCATAGCCAGCCTTAGTCTGAATGAACCTGCATAAACCAAAATGAACCAAATGAATGAATGCCATGGATGAATGAATGCCATGGGTGAATGAATGCTATGGATGAATGAATGCCATGGGGTTTGGAGCTGTTCTAGGGGCTGCTGTGATGAGAAGTGGCATTTCCAGGGGCCTCATATTGGGCATGTGAGCTCCCTAAGGGTTGGGTCCAAATCTGATGCATGGTATTAGGTCCACGGTGCCCGAAAAACGTCCGCATATGACTCATTGGAGATCACCGTGTCAGGTGCTACACAACCCTGCCGGTGGGTGCTCTGGATCTGAAGGAAGCCCTACCCAGGGAGGAACTGTGTGGCCATTGCAATTGCACTATCTTGGGCCAGAAGTAACAGGTTTATTCAAGGAGTCAATCCTATTCACCCCTCCTGCAGCTGTGGCTGATTAGCAGGGCCTGTTCATCCCAGGGTCCTTGCACCATGAAGTCCTCCCTTGTGAAATGAGAGCACTGTCCATCCCTCTCCTGAGGGCAAAGGCTCAGGCTTCATGGTTATTAAGTGTGTAAATAGGGTAACATTCACATTTAAGCAGGTTGCTAGTTTTTACTTTGTGAGATATTTAATTAGTGGCTTTTGATCATAAGTTGGTAATGAATAATTATTATTGTAGTTAAATGTTTTACTAAATAGAGAGGGCTGTGGGATAAGAAGCTATCAAATAGTTGTAGCTTTGCCAATAGTTCAGCTACTTGACGTTACCATTTCAAATAAATGTCCAAAGTCCATCTGATAGGTATACCTATTTTAAGTTTAAATGAAATTACATTTGAAATTAAACCTCAATGATTTCTTAATCTACAATTCATTTTTATTGCAGTCCAATGTTTTAAAAAATTTATTAAATGAGAATATTAAGGCTCAGAGAATCCAAAAGAACGTTCAATATCAAAGCCACTGAGTTAGGACCCTTTGGTAGATGGGCCCATGATTCTCCAACATTTTCCTCTAAAATCTGATGTCCAACAAACTTTGCTATTTAGTGTCTTATTAACTGGAACTCTCTAAAAACAGTATTTCCATATATCCATGGTAAGATGGTAAATAATGTTGGTAATGATGACTCAAAGGCACTATAGGATCTTACATTGTCTTCAAAATAGATTCAATTATATGTACTGCAGCAGATATGTTAAGTGGAGTGCACCATATTACAATAATTTGTGAGAGAAAAACCTACTTATGGCATATAGAAAATGCTGTGGCTCTCTATTACCAGAGTGTCAATTAATGGGAATACCCTCATTCTCTGACTGTGCTATGCCACAGAAACTTGGAAAACAGTTTTTCACAGAAAGGAAGAAAAGAGGAAGAAGGGGGGAAATGGGTCAAAAGGCTTGTTGATCAGAGCACAGGAGAGATATTTGTAGATATATGTGTGAGGAATGACGAAGGCTTGTGGGATTTTTTGACAAGGAAACTCTGAAAATATGAGCATCAGACTTGAAATCTCAGGGCAGAAGTAGAAGTCTAACCAGATTCTGTTACATGGGTGATGGCTTCACTCTCCTCCTCACAAAGGGGAGGCTGGGAACTGAAGGACGGAATAGGATGAGGCAGGGAACAATCATAAGCCCAATACCTGAGCCCTGTGCACCACACACAGCAGTATGCCTCTTGGGAAAACAAGGGACAGTCTTTTTTTAAAAAGAAAATTTCTGGATATAAAAATAGAAGAGACAAGAAGGAGCAGAAAACATCCATGTCCCCAGCTGGAGCTGTGGTTTCTGCTCTCTGTGTCATCCCTCTTACACAGACTCTCTGGGTAGCCCGCTTCCCCTCCATGGGCCATGGCCTGCCACTGATGAAAGAGAATTAGGTATCTCTCCAAACACATGACAAAAATATGTAAGAACAAGTCTGGAGAGTGAGCTATCATGGGCAGTCAATGGATGTTACTCCAGCCCCAAATCAATCTCTGACCCAGGGCCATAGGGAAGGGCTGGGACTGGGGTGGGTGTCTCACAGCCCTCTCTCACTTTAACCTCTGCCTAAACTTTAACTCTTTTGCATACATTACTGATTTTCAGCCTATATATTGCTTGGCACAAAGATGCTTATAATTATCCACCAGATGAGGGAACATTTCCTTTTAAAAGTCCAAAGAGCCTCTGGAGAACAAGCCTAAGGCCCACCCAACCTCTGTTGACCCTCTATAGATGTTAGTAAAATCACATAGGCATGCCAGGCCAGACAGAAGGAACTGAAGCCCTTTAGCTGGGTACACAATCTCTCTGTACGAGACCTGGCTTGGTCCTGGATCTGCTGTCCCTCTGTGGGGCTTGCCCCAGTCGCTCCTCTTTGCTCCTCTCTTCTCTGAGCTGTGAAATAGGCCTCTAAAGCTGGTTTCTGTCCTCTGACTTAGATATGCAAACTTCTCTATACCTTCAATCATGGTAGTTGCCTTTCTGTGAACTTCAGCTTGTTGGAAGACAGACTAGTTAAAATTCAAAAGATTACACATCTCTGACTTTAAATAACAGGGGCTGTCAATTTGGAACAGAAGACTAACATTCAGCTCCGAATGTGCTGCTGTTGGGTTTGATCGTGGTGGTGGTGTTGGTGGTGTGTGTGTTAATATCTATTTGCTGGGAGTCAAGAAAAGCACTTAGCCAGGATAGTGCTGCTATTTCTCTGGAGCCAGAACAAAAAATTCTCACCACATTAAAGAATGCAGTTACGCTAAGAGAAAAAAAAAAGACTGCAAAATTATATCCTGGGGGTTTCCATATTTATCCACCCCCTGGACTATGAGTCAAAACAAGATTTATTTGTGTAGTTCTTTTAAACTACACAAGCCGGCACTTCAAGCTCAACTTGGGATGTGGGGGGAAAAATCAAACTGCTATTTTTTTCCTCTGTGCTGCACATTGTCACCAACAACAAAGATCATAGAATGAGAATTAGCTAGCAGTCCATAAGAGGACAGGAAAGTGCGGCTGACCTCTTCCAGTTGAAGAACTATTCTGATTTGAGACAAAAGCTGGAAGGACTGAAAAAGAAATGAACATCTATACTTTTGAAGCAGATTTCAACCATGGGCCATGTGATGAGAGAGAAACATAACGCGGTGGCAAAGTCCTAGATTTTGGTTCTGGCTGTGCTGCCTGACAAACCGTGGGTGCCTTTGGACAAATCACTTCCTCTCCCTGGATCTCACAATTTCTCATCTATAAAACAAGAGGCTACATTGGATTAATTTCCAAGTTTTTTCCAGCTCAAAGACACTAATCTTGCTGGCTTAATAATGCCCATCATATTCCCCTTCCTTGTCTTATAGCTCTAACAATATAGGGCTATAGAATGACGAAAGGGTTTTTAAAATAGAAGTTCAACATGCTAAGGCTGCGGACACTTGGGATCAAAAATCTGGCTCATACTAAATCTTCTTTTCTCCTATATGGGCCCTAAGTCTTTAGAGGTCTAGTGTGTCCCATAGTTTAAACATGGGGCCTCTAGAGCCCAACCAGTTTCTTCTCTAGATTGAACTGTTTAATCCAGTCCCAGCAGCAGGGATGAGAAGAAGTAGAGGAGGGTTGGGAATGCTGAGTCACCAGGAATTACTAATTGCTTTGATATCCTGTAAGGTGTGTAGGAAATGTAAAATGGCAGGAGAATCAGCACACAGTGTGTCTGGGCCCAGTTTGGGCCTCTTCTGCAGAAGGCCTGTAGTCAAGGTAAAGCTGACCAGGGAGGGAGGACAAGGGAGGGTAAGGTAGGAGAACAGTCATGGGCACAGGATGTTTCCAACTAATAAAGCAAGGTTGTTCTCTTGTGAAAAAGGATTTGGGTTCCTTCTGGGCTGGAAGTATCCTCTAGGGTCCTCTGATGCACACACACTCCTGACCCATCCTGCCCACCCCCAAGGGAGTCAATTGCCATACCCTGTAGAATGTAGGGGACAGGACGGACCTTGCAGAGACTCCAGTCCACTCCTTCATTCAGCAACTGGCCACCGTTTCATGGCCAGAAAGTGGCCAAGCTGGGATGATAAGAACTCCCTATTCAGGGAACTCCATACCTTCCCCGAGCATTTGTTCCTACCACAGAACCTCTTCCAAGAGTGAGTCTTTGCCATGTATAATATGGGGCAATTTTAGCTCTTTCTTCCTATACTGCTTTTAGGGCTGCGAGAGGAAGGGGCACTGAGAAGAGCTGGCTAGCATTCACTTAATAATAAGCCTTCAGAACCTGAAGCCTGCTATTAAAGCTCCCCCTCTACCCTCTCTTCCCCAGGTAAGGGAGTCAGCAAAGTGCTTGACACTCTATGGAAAAATAAGATGCTACACAAATATAAAGTACTGATTATTTTCAGTTCCTTTCCGATCCAATTAGGTGTCAAGTTTTAATCTATCACCTGACACCTCTGATGGCTAGCTGCCAATGCAGAATAAGTTAGCTTTTCAAGAATCTTGAGAATTATTGCATTTATGATGCTGCTGTTCCATGCCTTCAACACACAGTCTGCCATCCAACACAGCCTTTTGCACTGCTCTTGACAAGCTGGGTCACCGAACTAGGTCCCTCAAACTGAGTCCTCAGGAATGGCTTGTGAGTGCTGGACATGCAGGAGATACACAGACAATTTTTGTTGAAGGGGCATTGACATCTTTGAATAAAATTTAGAGTCTCAAAGTATGGTCCTTAAACCAGCAGCATCTGAGCACTTGTTAGAAATGCCCAGCCCAGACCTGCTGAGTCAGATTCTGCATTTTAACAACATGTCCAAGAGATTCCTATATCTATTTGAGCTTGAGAAGCACTTGTTTAAGCTGGAAACCAAGGTAGCTGAGAATCACTGGGGAAACTGCTGCTTGTTTGTTTGTTTCCAGGCCCTGAAATCATTCTATCTCAGAGAGAAGGCCCTGGCACCTGTTTTGTCCGAAAGCCCCACAGGTGATCCTGATCCTGGGTTTATCCAGGTTTGGAATAGTCTTGTAGACTTTGATTGTACCTTTTGCTAATTTAAAAAAAGGAGAACTCAAACTATAAATTATACAAAAAAAGCCCCTTCCACACACAGATAATTCTGAGTTAGCCACATGGACCTGCCATCTCAGCTTGGCTTCCTGAGCCCTTAGAGACGTTAGAGCTCCATGAGGACTCCTGCTGGGTGCATGCTGACAATGATTTTCAGCCCCGCCCCATACTGGAACATGCCAGACATCTATCCCGTGGCACAGTTTTTCTGAAGATGACTGAACTCATGCTTCAAGCTGTGACAATGGCCCTCTGATATTTCTTCACCTCCACCATCAACACCAAATTCAATCAGATCATCCACCTCTCCTAAATCCCAGGCTCTCTATGCAAAACAGGAGGCTTAGAAACTATATACTCTAATGATGGAGGAGAGGTCAGCTTCATAAATTAGTCTCCATTCACCCCTATTAATCCTAGACTATTTGAACTGCTTCTGCCCAGCTCCAGTCTATCAAAATTCAAATACTGAGGGATACTTAAATGTTTGTGGCTAGGACATATATGACAAACCCACAGCTAAGATCATACTCAATGATGAAAAGCTAAAAGTTTTCTCTCTCAGCTCAGGAACAAGACAGGGATGTCCATGTTCATTAATTTTATGCAACATAGTATTGTAAGTTCTAGCCATGGCACTCAGACAAGAAAAAGAAATAAAATTCAACCAAATTGGAAAGGAGGAAGTAAAACTGTTATTATTTTCAGATGATATGATACCATATATAGAAAACTCCAAGATTACACCCAAAACCCTATTAAAACTAATAAACAAATTCAGTAAAATAGCATATAAAATTATTTAAAATTGATTACATTTTATACACCAAAACAAATAATCAGAAAAATTATTAAGAAAGCAATCCATTTACAACTGCATCAAAAAGAATAAAATACCTAGAAATAAATTTAACCAAGGGAGTAAAAGACTTGTACTCAGAAAACTATAAGACAATGAAGAAAGGAACTGAGGATACAAACAAATGGAAGGATATACCATGCTCACAGATAGAAACAATTAACATTGTTAAAATGTTCATATTTCTCAAAGCAATCTACACTTTCAATGTAATCCTTACAAAAATACCAATGGCATTTTTCACTGAATGAGAAGAAATAATCCTAAAATTTATATGAGACCACAAGATACCCTGAATAGCCAAAGCAATTTTGAGGGGAAAAAAAAAGAACATAGTTGGAGGAATCACAACACGTGATTTCAAATTATAGCGTAGGTTACAGTAATCAGAACAAAATCAGAATGGTACCGGTGCAAAAACAGACACAGATCAGTAGAACAAAATAGAGAACCCAGAAATAAACCCAAGTCTCTATGGTCAATTAATCTATTACAAAGAAGGCAAGACTATACAATTGAGTAAAGACAATCTCTTCAATAAATGGTGTTGGGAAAACTGGACAGATACATACAAAAGAATGAAAATAATTTTCTTACACCACATTCAAGAATAACTTAAAATGGATTAAAGACTTAAATGTGAGACTCAAAACCATAAAATTTCCAGAAGGAAACATAGAAAACAAACTCTTTGACATCATTCTTAGCAATATTTTTTTAATATGTCTCTTTGGGCAAGGGAAACAATGGAAAAAATAAACAAATGGGACTACATCAAACTAAGAAGTTTTTGCACAGCAAAGGAAAACATCAACAAAACAAAAAGACAGCCCACAGAATGGGAGAAGATATTCACCAATGATATACCTGATAAGGGGTTAATATCCAAAATGTATAAGTAACTTATACAACCTAACACCAAAAAACCCCCAATCTGATAAAAAAAAAATAGGCAGAGGACTGAATAGACATTTGTCTCAAGAGCACATACAGATGGTATATGAAAAGATTCTCAACATCACTAATTATCAAGGAAATTAAAATAAAAACCACAGTGAGGTATCATCTCACACCTGTCAGAATAGAAATCATCAATAAATCAACAAACAACTGTTGGCAAGGATGTAGAGAAAAAGGAACCCTCGTGCATCAGTGAGGCCCTATTAAAGGAAGATTGGTGCATCCATCATGGAAAACAGTATAAAGGGTCCTCAGAAATTTAAAAATAGAACTTCTTTATGACCCAGCAATTCCACTTCTGGGTATAGATTTGAAGAAACACAAAACACTAATTCCAAAGAATATATGCACCCTTATATTCATTGCAGCATTATTTACAATAGCCAAGATAGAAGGAAGCAAGCTAAGTGTCCATCAATAGACAAATGGGTAAAGAAGACATGGCAAACGTATACAATGGACTATTACTCAGACATAAAAAGGAATGGAATCCTGCCATCTGAGACAACATGAATAGGCCTAGGGGGCATTACGCTGAGTGAATTAAATCAGACCGCAAAGACAAATACTGTATGATTTCACTTATATGTGAAATCTAAAAAACAAAATAAACTAACAAATGAAACAGAAACAAACTTATAGACACAGAGGACAAACTGACAGTCAGTAGATGAGAAAGGATTGGGGAGGACTGGTAAAAAAGGTGAAGGCAAGTACAAATTGAAGAAGTATAAAAAAGCAGTTACAGAATATTCACGAGGACATACAGTACAGCACAGGGAACATAGCCAACAATATTGTAATAACTACGTATGGTGCCAGATGAGTACTAGACTTATCAGGGTGATCATTGCATAAAATATATAAATGTCTAATCACTATGTTGTATACCTGAAACTAATATAATATTGTATATAAACTGTAATGAAAAAACAAAAGAAAAAGAAAAATGTGTGCGGCTGGGAAAAGAATGGGTGACCTTTTTATCCTTAAAGTCATGGCCTCAATTTCTTAATTTGAGAACCCTCTTATCTAGCAAAATTGTGCCTGGGCTTCCTGTACACCAAACTGAATGATGTAGAGTGCCTCTGACTGACACGGGGCTGAGGGGCCCAGACCTTTCTGGGCCATGCCTTTCCCAGCTCCACCCAGTCCCTGGGGAGTGCCACTCTGACTTCAGGGTTCCAACAGAGGGATTTTGAAAACCACTGGGTCAGGTAAGCACTAAAGACTGCTGGAGCCTAACTTTTATGAGGAAGATAAATCACTGGTGCTGTCAAAAAAAATCATGCCTGAAACCCCAAAGTTTAAACCGGAACCACTTCCAGGCTACCATACCATTTGCTTTCTTTATTAGCTTGGTGTAGAGTCATTCAAAATGTACATTTTCTCTATTATAAGTGTTTTAGGCTCAATAACTTTGAGAAATAATTTGTATTAAGCAAATTTCTGAGAAACCCTTGGATCTGACTTCCATTCTTGTTCCTTATTTTGCAGGGAATGAGAAGGATGTGGATTTTGAATAGTGAAAGGAGAGGCCTAACCAGTCCAAACTACAAGGGCAACAGATTTTGGTGGGAAGAATCATAGATATCAGGGACAAAAGGAAGAAGAAATGAACAACTCTAGCATTCTGACTGCACAACCATACAGCACCTATTCATGCACCCAGCATTGGGTAAGCACTAGTTCTGCGAGGCGCCCTGCAAGCACAGGGTTACAAAGGTGCACTTCAGTTCCCAGGAGGCACAGAGGGCAGCACGGATCCAAGGGCTTTATAGCAGTGTGGCAGTGTGGTTAAGTAGGTAAGGAGTCTAATGGACTTGAATAGTGGGTTAAATGTAAGCTCTGTGAGAATAGGAACATTGTTTCACTTACCTGCTGCTTTAATTCCCAGACCCTAGAAGGGTGGTTGGCAGTGTTTTGAACAAGTAAATAAACAATGCATGCATTCTGCTGGCGGAAGAAATTGGGACATGCTACTTGACTGCTTTGTGAATGAATCAGTGAGGCCCTATTAAAGAAAGTTAAGTGGCTCGCCCAGTCTGCCCTTGGCCTTGAGAAGTTTGCATTCGAGTGGTAAAGGGAAAACATACAGATGGTCAGGAGGTAAAAAGGGACATATTGCAAGTACAAGTCCAAAGGCATAGTCTTACAAATAATGCAGAACTCAAACAAGAGTGTTGTTGGTTTTAGGTCCCACCTAGGGTGACTTTGGGGTGAGCCTTAGGTCTTCATATTGTAGATCAATTTCCCCTCGTGGGAAGGGGTATGACTGAGGCCCCAAACACTGTGTGGTGTCACTTTTGGATGGGGCAAAGCTGGGTCTATTGGAGCTAGAAAAACGCAGGGGTGGGGGAAGTGTTGGTGAGAATGGGGGAACAGCCCAGCTACAACTCAGTGTAAACAACCATTTCTCGGGGAGATGTTCCTTGATATTCTGCTCTGTGCCCCTCCTCTAATCCTGTCCCACTCATTCAGAGCACTTACTGAAATCCCAATAACACAATTATTTGTGGAATCGTGTATGTGTGTGTTTTATGTTTCATCCATGGGGACAGGGACTGTGTCTGTCTTGGTCAGTTTAGAGACCCCAGCAGCTAGCTTGGTACTGACACTTGGGTACATGAGCACACACATGCCTGAGTTGGTGCTCCTGGAGGACGGGGGTACTGAGCAGGTTTTAAAAGAGCAGAGGGCCAGGCAGGAGATGGGTAGAGTAGAAAGGAAAGGCAGGAAGCCAGTGTAAGCACCCCTAGGAAGTCACCGGCTCACCTCCACGCTGCTCAGCCACTGCTGGACCGACAGGAAGGACTGTTTGGCTGTGAGGTCATACATGACGACGATGCCATCAGCCTTTCTGAAGAACTGCTGAGTGATGCAACGATATCTGTCACCAAAGTCCACACGTCAGGGGAAGCAGAGTCTCCCCTGTGCAGCCCAGTCTCGCAGCCCCATTGGGGGAATGGAGGAGGCAGGGTTATGTCAGGGACAGCTCCTCACCTCTCTTGCCCAGCCGTGTCCCACAGCTTCAGGGCCATCTGAGAGTCACCCACATGTACCATCTTCACACTGTAATCGATGCCTGTAAGGTGGAATGGGCCTGGTACCTCTGAATGAGAACATGATGCCCCAACATGTCTGGAATCATGTAAGGCCAAAGGTGACACTCCTGTGTAGCTCCTGAAAGGTGATGTGGGGAATGGACAGAGTGCTGGATAGGGAGGTGTGGGAACTGATTCTATCTCTGCCATTTATTATGAAGTCACTTAACCTCTGTGAACTGCAGGCTCTCCACTGTAATACAATCCACACCCTCTTTAGGGATACTATAATAAGATTCAAATGAGATCACACATGTAAAAGCAATATGCCCATGCAAACGTCCAGGGCTAAGTGCTTCCATCCAAATGGATTACAACTGACTGGGAGCTGAATCCAAGGTGAGCATTCTTCTTAGCTAAAAGTAGAAGGATTTCCCTGGTCTGTGCTCTGGGAGACTGAAGGGACTACCCATTTTCTGGCAACAACTCAGGAGAAGACCAACCACTGTCCACACACCTTCAGGGCCTGATCTGAAACCAGCCAGCTCAAGGTGGGAAGCCCCAAGGACAGAGCCCTCTCTTCCATGGAGAGGCTCAAAGGCAACGGGGCAGTCAGGTCTTTGCTGCCTTCATGGTCCTGTTCTACCTCGATGGCAAGTTATTTTGCTGGAGGACAGGATGTCTATCTTGCAAAGAGTGAGGTGTACCAAGGAGTGCTGGGGAAAATGGGTTCCATGATGTGGTGAGCTTGGTGGGAGTCCCTGCTGGGTACTGGTCCTTCTCTTTGTAGCCTCAGACAAGCAGGTCCAGGAAGCACATAAGTCCGTGAGTGGATGGGGGGAGTAGAGACATAAAGACTCAAGTCCAACAGAAAAGGCAACACAGTAGCATGGTACCAGAGGGTCTGAACTACACTGACTTCTGAGACCACCACCAGTTCTAACATCCCAGGAGCCAGGTGACCATGTTTTGTGTTCCTGTCTCAGTTATGCCTTTGACCAGCTGCGTGGTCAAATTGGTATTGACCACTTAATGATATTACTTCATCTCATTTTGGGGACTTCACTATCCTCATCTATAAACTGGGGTGTGATGGAGGATATGGAGGGATAAATTCGGTGTTCAAGATCTGTTCAGCTATCACATTCAATGAACACACAGGAGGTGACCTCCAACTTGCAACCTGAGTGGTTCCTGAATGATGACTGGAAACCAGGAACTCCCATCACCACAAAGTGTGCTGTGTTGTGGGGTGGTGTGGGTTAGAGCTGGTGATGAACTCCAGGAAGGGGCACAAGACAGGCCCAAGGTGACATTTAGGGCAGGAAAACATGGGAGTGGGAGTGCCTGCAAATAGTCATGGGGGGAACTCCAGGGATTTCTCTGTAGAGATGGGAGTGGGATAGAGACCCAACTGGCAGCCAAGAAAGGGGAGAGTGCATTCTGTTGGGAAAATCAGGGGGCTGTGACCCAATGTGGGGCAGAGGAAAGAGCACTGCACTCAGAGTCCTGGGTTCCAGGGAGCTTTGGTCTCTAATAATCAGTCTTCTCATTTACAAAATGAGCTCCAATGTTCTGTAAAAACCATCTTTTGATATCTCCAGGACACCCACAAGGCTTCATAAGCACCCACTATAGAAATAATCATGTGGCCCTAAGGCAGGGTGCTCAAGGCATACTGTTGTATTGTAGAACTTACATCATGCACAAGCCGGGAGTCAAGTACAAGTCATGTTCCTATGAGGCAGTGGGAAGCCAGGAAGCCCCCTTTGATGATGGAGAGCTTAAAAAGGATCCCAAGTGTGTCATGTGTTCATGGTTCAGGGGCTGCTGCCCTGGACAGGGGGTTGGCTAGAGCTCCAATCTCGGGTTGGACTGCTTTGGCCCTAGAGGGCCAGGACTCTGTGGCTCTCCTGTCTCCCTACAGAGAGCATCTTTCAGGTGGCTGGTGTGACTGTGCATACTGACATGTGCACCAGAGCAAGGCATGTCATGTGGCAGGGACACTGATTTTAGCCGCTGCTCTTGCATATTTTACACAGTGTGATAAAGGGCATTCTTGAGTTGGAACCTTTGATATTTTTCTTCTCCCTATATTGTAGGTGTTTCCACAATAAGCCTCCTGGGAAGTGCAAATTAGTCTGATTTTCTCTTTTTAGAAACTTCCATCTCAGGGGCAAAGTTGGAGATGTAAATAGACCCTGATTCCCTGCTTTCAACAGGAGAGGTATTACAGGCATAAACCTGCAAGGGGGCATTTGAGATTCCGAGGTCTTGGCATCTACCCCCTGCCTCCCATGGGCCTGTGCTTGAGCCATGACTTGTGGGGACGCACCCCTCTGAATGATCTCTGGGGAAGGCATCTACCTCCACAGCCCCTGCTTCCTGCAACAGTGTGCTTGGTGCACGTGGCTTAGCTCCAGCCCTTTTTCTCTAGACCAGACCAGGCCAGACCAGGCCAGACCCTTTCAAGCTCATTTCACAGGCTCTGCCCTTCTTCTCATCAGGGTGCCCACTCTTCATTTTGGGGTACTCTCAGTTTAGGGATAGAATGGAGCAGAAGGAAGGGGACAGGGGGATATTCCAGATGTGATAACAGCATAGCAAAAGGCCTGGCAGTAAGAATGGCACCCTGAAGAGACATGCCATTCTTGGGGAAGAGACCCATGGGGAAGAGACCTATCTGCAGGAGCAAAGATGGAAGGAAGGGACAGTTCAGGATGAGAGGAGGAAGAACATGAGGTCTCCCCAGGAAGAGGGCTGGGGCAGGAAAAGTTTGTCTTGTGGGGCCAGCTGTCAGACAGCCAAAGGTCAAAGATGGCCTGGACAGAGACTTGGGTTTGGAAGCAGTCTTGTGTGACCTCATTCATTTTTCAGATGAGAAAAAGCTCAGCCTGAAAGAGGGAACATGTCCACTGAAGTCACGTAGCTGGTTAGTGGCAGAAGTGAGACAAAGATTCAGAATTTCTGATGCCCCATTGCACCTCAGCAGCCTCCCCCACCTGCACCAACTTCTGTCCACCTCCTGTGGAAGGAAAGTATCCTAAAAAAATGTCCACCTTGATACTGAGCATGTACAATTCAGTATTACTAGCAACACTGGAATGGAAGAGAAGGAGTGTGTGTGGGATGAGGGGGAGGCCAGTATCTACACCAACCAGCTAATGGGAATGTGGAGAAGCCTCTTAATCTCTCTGGGCCTCAGTTTCCTGAACTGTCTGTTGGGCTGATAACAATACTTACCTCCCTGGGTTACGCAAAGACAGAGTGAAATGATGCGTATAAAAGCCCATGGTAAATATACAGATCATATCATCATATTTTCAAATATAGTTGACTTATCAGTGAGGTTAAGCCATACATAGTAGGCACTCAATGGATTTATTTTTTGCTTAAGTGATTCTACTTGGTAAAAGGTAAAAAAGGTCAATATGCCTATGAGCTCATCACATATGCCAATAAAATGAGAAACTCTGGAAGAAGAGAAAAGGTCCTCTATCTAAATAACATTTTACCCAAGAGTGGGAATGCATTCAGCCATGATCATCCACTAATAGCTGGGCCTAACGAGCTCCTACAGTGAATTCTGCTGTCACCCCGCAGGCCAGTGATGTAGGACATGTAACATTTGCTGGGTAAAGGAGCCATCTAGGGCACTATCCTCCATCCCACCCACCCACACACACTCACACTCACACGGGGAGGGGCAGGCACAGAAGCAGCTGGCCCATGAGGGAAGTGAGGGTTGTAGTGCCAGGTTGGGGACCCTCGGCAGGAGCATGAAGATTCACGGTGCTGCTGAAGGTGGGGAAGGAATGATAAAAGGGAGACAGGCTCAGCAAGGGTACAGGGGCCTGAAGTCTACCATTCCCAGTTTCAGTTCCTCTCCTGCTGGACAGGAAGCTTTCAGTGGTCCCTTCCCACTGAAGTGAGCTTAGTACTCTGCAGGAGGTGGGCTTCACCTTGTCCCTCCCAGCCTCACTATGGAATGAGCAGATTGGCCTCCTCTCCCTGAGGGCCCAGGGCCTCTCCCATGGGGCTCCAAGCCCCTCCCTCAGCCTCCTTCCTACAACCTCCCCTTCCCAGAGGCTGGCTGGGGCCCAGTCTAGGGGTGAGAACTTACCTACAGTGGTTGTCAAGCCCGGGGAGAACCAGTCATCACAGAATCTCCTGAGGAAGGATGTCTTCCCTATGGCTGAGTTCCCCACAAACACAATCTTGAAGAGTTGGTCTGGGGTGGAGGGAGAGCCTTCCTCCTATGGACAGTGGACACATTGCAGCTAGCTGCTGGAATGGTTGTTAGCCCCTGCTCCCAACATAACCTTCCTGACCCCTGTCCCCATGGTGTCCGGGGGAGAATGGAGACCTGGTCTCTGCACCAGCACCAGGAGGCCACCCAGCCTGGGATGTGGGTGGTTTTGGGCTCAGGGCATCAGCAGGAGGGAAGAAGGACATTCATTCAACCAATATTTGTCGTCTGCCTACAGTGTCGCAGGCCCTGTGCTTGGCCTGAAGATGCAGGAAGGAGGGCTGGTCTATGGTGGAGTGAAGGAGGCAGGCATGGAAATAAACAATCTCAGCACAATGTTCCATCCAAGTGCTCTGGGAGCAGGGAAGTGGAGCCAAGGATCCACCGAGCAGACACTCTGAGCTGGGGCTTAAAGCAGAGGCAGAGATTCTCTAGTGGGTGAAAGTGGATAAGGTGGGGTGTTTGCTGGAAGGAGGGGAGACGGAAAAAAAGACTTATCTCTACCACAGGGCTGAGACAGCTCGGGCTGGGGTAGGGGCTGTTTTTCTGCCCTTTCATTAGAAGACGGAGGATACTTTTGCCTCCTTGCCCTTTGCTCTTTGGCTCCATCTCATCAGCTTCCATCTAGGCTCCCCATCTGCCCTGGGAACAAAGGCAAGACAGTCTCCGCCTAGTAGACTGGGAATCTGTGTTACCAGGCCACTGGGCAGATCATTCCTGAGTCCACCAGCCACTGCTCCTCCTTCTCTGCTGCCTTGCAGCAGGAGGGGCCGGGGGTTGGCAGCCCATTAGTCTGGAACACTGAAACCCAGCAGGGAATGGACTTGCTTAGACATTGAGGGAGAGAGAGGCCAAGTAAGGCCCCACTTTCCTGCAAAGGATCATTCCTTTCCTCCCAGCCATCCTTCCTTAAGGAAAGTTGTTTGCTCACTCTCCACTCTCCGCAGTCCTGCCTTCAGGCCCAGCCCAGTACTGCTGGGCCAAATGAGGAAACTCTTTTAAATAATTTAGAAATGGATTTGGGGGGAATTAGTTCCCCTAGTTGAGTAAATACTATAATGGAGTGGCAGCAGATCTTATCAGTACTTGAGTTTCAGAGAAAAGCCATTAACAGGCTTTTGGGGAGAAATAAATTCCATGCAGCACTTAAAATTTTCTTTACTCCTGAAATACCAAGGGCATCTTGTGGCTGCTGTCTCCACTCAGCCTCTGTACTTCTAACTGTAATTTGTTTGAGACTAAAGCTCCCAGCAGCGATCTGCATCCACAGGCCCAGGAAGCCCAGGATTAGAGGAGTGGGTCCCGGCTGCAGAGGCCATACCTGACCCTTAGCCT
>PVKU01012261.1:0-36742 GCA_004027475.1 Anoura caudifer | reverse complement strand
TCTGAGAGTAGGATTGTCACATAAGATACAGAACACTTAATTAAAGTTTGCTAGACTCTATGTTGTCCTGGATTTGAGAGATTAAAGAAGAAGAGAGACTACCTCTCCTTTCCTTCCTTTGTATTGTTTTCTCTGTTTCACTCTTTTTACTCATGCACCTGTGGCCAATGCTGGTTTTGGCCTTCCCCTTGAGGTGGCAATCTATGCAGTATCACAGGAAACACACTCCATTTAGACACACAATTTCCCCTTCTCATCGCAGTGAGGTGTTTATATACATCCCACAAAAATCCCTCCTAAATATTGTTCTCAGGATCACAGTGAATTGTCAAGTATGAGAAATAGTCATCTTGAAATATTACTACATCCATATTGGGAAATTTGATAATCAGTCCTATTTTAGGGGTAGAAAAACACAATTGCACTTTTCAGAAACCTTGAATGATTTTTCTAAAGTAAATATATTTATTCATACAAGCTGCTGTAAACATTCTTTCTCTTGTATTTCCCTATATTCATACACATGTGCATACATGTTTATGCACACATGACAGGTATTACATGTTACAACCATTGAGCGCTACACATATTTTATACATATACACTTGATGCAAAATGAAGACAGTTATGGAAACTAATTTTTTATGTGGAAATTCTGACAAAATTTCTTCATTTTCTCACTATTCAAAATATTATTTTCTTTCTGTCCTTATATAGAGGTCATTGTTCCTTGATAGTGAATTTCATGTTCTGTCCTCTCTTGCCCTATTCAGAAATGATCAATTTCCTGCCCCCACTTCAACTTACCCCAGAAGATGAGCCAAGTACCTGCTGATCACACCTTTAGGAAAGAGTCTGACCAGGCAAAAAGTGAATCCTTGTGAAAATAGGGGAAAAAAAGAAATACAACTGTGCTTATATCTCTATTAGTCTGAAGGATAAATACAAAACTCAAATAGTAGCACTTAATTGTCATTATCTGGAATGGTTACTTCATTTCAAATTCTCCTTAATTTAAAATAAACCCCTAAGGCTCACATTCCTGCCTGGGACTTTTTTAGCAATAAATGCTTGCTGTCAATGACAACAATAATAGTCAAATGTTCACTCTGATACATTCCAGCATTTTCTAAACACAGATTACTCTGGATTGAATAAATTAATACCAAAAATGGTTCCAAGAGCTCTGAACACTTTAGTGGGAAAACTGAGTTACCTCATCTCATAAAAATGCCAGAGAAGCCAGCAAAGGTCAGCAGCCTCTTAGAACTTCAGGTTGTTCATTGCTGAAAGAAAATCATATAACATGATTGGATATAATTACATATTTTAGTATATCTCTCAAACTTATACTTGAGGGAAGAATGAAATTTATTTGAGCCTTATATAAATTTTTATTTTATTCAATTTTAAATATTTTATTTATTTATTTTACTGTGATAGTATCACAGTTGTCCCAATTTTCCCCCATTGCTCTCCCCTGCTCTGCGCATGTGTCACTCCAAGGGTCAATCCGCGCCATGTTGTCATCCATGTTCATGGAATATTTATATTTGTTTTTAACTAGACTCTTCCTCTTCTATCTTCCCTTATCACTCCAGCCTTCCCCTCTTGGTCACTGTCTCTTCCTTGTTGCCATGCCTCTGCTTCTATTTGTCTAATTCATTTGTTTTGTTGATTAGGTTCCATTTACAGGTGACATCATATAGCCTTTGTCTTTCACTGTCTGGCTTATTTCACTTAGCATAATGTTCTCCAGTTCAATCCACAGTGTCGCAAAGGGTAGAAGTTCTTTCTTTCTCTCTGCTGTGTAGAATTCCTTTGCATAAATGTACCACACATTTTTTATCCACTCATTTATTGATGGGCACTTAGGCAGTTTCCAGCACTTGGCTGTTGTAAATAACACTGATATGAACATTGGAGAACATAGGTTTTTCTCAGTTGGCATTTCAGGATTCTTATGGTAAATTTGCAGCAGTGGAATTTCTGGGTTAAAATGTAATTCAATGTTTAGTTTTTGAGGAAATTCCAGACTGTTTTCCACAGTGGCTGCCCCAGTCTGAATTTCCACAAACAGTGAACTAGAGTCCCCTTTTCTCTGCAACCTTGCCAACACTTGTTTGTTGATTTGTTAATGACGCTCATTCTGACCGGTGTGAAGTGATATCTCACTGTGGTTTTAATTTGCATCTCTCTGGTTGCTACTGGCACTGAGCATCCATTCACATGTCTCTGTGCTCTCTGTATTTCCTCCTTAGAGAAGTATCTGTTCAAGTCTTTTTAAATTGGACTGTTCCTATTCCTGGCATTGAGCTGTATGAGTTCTTTACATATTTTGGAGAGCAAACACTTGTGTGAGTCATTGTTGACAAATATGTTTTTCCATACATCTGGCTCCTTTTCATTTTGATGATAATTTCCTTAGCCATGGAGAAGCTGTTTAATTTGATATATTCCCAGTTGTGTATCTTCAATTCATTTTCCATACCTAAGTTGATGCATTGGTGAAAATATTGCTGGAAGGATATCTGAAATTTTGCTATGTGTGTTTTTCTCCAACAGTTTTATGATATTGTGACTTATGTTTAAATCTTTTATCCATATTCAGTTTATTATGGTGTATGATGTAAGTGGGTGGTCTAGTTGTATTTGTTTGCTTACACCTGAGTGGAAGCAAATAGTGGCCCACTCCTTCCTCTTTCCACTTCCAGCTGCTGAGCCAGGAAATACCCTCCACAGCATGCCACAATTCCCCTTTTGAAAAAAATCTCTTTGAAGATAGTGAAAAGTAGGGGAAGAATTGATAAGATTTGGGATAGAATGGAGATAAAGAAAGGGAGAGAACAAAATTTAAAATGCAAGTAAAACCGGAAAGGGCTATGGACACAATAGGGTAAGAAAGGGAAGAGTATATTATGAGGTTTGAAGTTTGAAAATTGAGAAGGTACTGGAACAGTGAGAGCAAAAGTGCAGAAAACCATAGCATGGTCAATAGCTATGACAGCTGAATGAAGTTTAATAAAGTTGGAACAGGAATTAGAATATTGCAGAAAGGCAAAAGTGAATATGACATATCTGCAGTAATAAATATGATATTGAGTGAATGGCGGAGGCAAAGTAATAGATCAAGAAGTAAACCCCAGGCTGGGCGTTGGAGGGAGAATGAAAACAATGAAATAAAATTACTCAACTGATGAGGGATAGGGGGAAGACAAAATGGAGTAGGACAGGGGGAGAGAATTCTATGGGATTTCAAGTACAAAAAAATAGTGAACAAATAGCATTTCCTTTGGAGATGTACAGCAATATCTGGTATTTTACAGAATTAGCCACTGCTTATAAAAGGTGGAAAAGAAGTCTTATCAGAGGGAGAAAAAGAATATCAGCTGACTTAAGAAAGAAGAGCACTTATGTGAGGTTAGATGGAAGTGAAATAATGAGAGTCAGGGATAGAAACGTGTCATAGTGTGAGAGAATATAAAGTTCACAACAGTACAAAAGCTCAGGAAGTTGGCTAAATGGAGTAAGACCAGGCAAGGATGCTGCATGGCATTTGGAATATCAATAATGTGATGAAAAATATATAACCTGAATAAAAAGAATTAAAAGTAAAAAAAAAAAAAACAAGAGTAGTTCAATATTTGGAACACAAGTGAAGTGAAAGAAGAAAAATTAAAATGCGATATGAAAGGGAGAATAAAAAATGATAAAACAATCTAAAAGTACCTAAATAAAAGAAAAAAGAAATTTAAAAAAATAAAACATTGATGTTCTTATGAGGAGCAAAGTGAAAATTTGTCTCAGCTGTTGGTGATCACCTTCTGACTTCTTTCTGGATCTGTCTCTGGTTTTCTCTCAGCTCCAGGTCTTATTCTCTTACTCTTCCGGGGTGAGGGGTGGAGCATCTTGCTGATTGTTAAGCCTGCCTAGCTGGTTTTAGAGATTTTTCTAGGTTCCTGTAGGCAGAGGGGGGGAGGGCTGGGCTCCATATTTTCCTTTCCTGTGGTTCCACAAGGAAGGGGTCTCAGTCTGGGCTATAGTAATCAAAAGTGCCAAGTTTCCATCTCATGCCCTCAGAGCCCTATGTGGCAGCACTGTCCACTCTGTACACATGTGCCAGTCTGGTGTGGATAAGCCACCTGGATTATCACCCCTTTCATCAGTCCATGAGTTGCGCTGAGTGGGAACGAATCCTGCCCCCACTCATCCCTCTTCACTGGATCAGCCACTGAGCCCACGAGGTCGCTATGCACTCGAGGTCACTGTGCATATAAGGTCTTTGGGTGCAGCCTGCTGTTCCTCACACACACAGGACTTTCCGCACAGACCAGCTCTCTGAACAGTCCATTGTCTATCTAGGTCACTGCCAGTCATGGCCCATCTCCTCTCCCAGCTCCAGGTGTCACTCGGCTCCCCATTTTCTCTGATATTGTCCCAGCCGGCAGCCACTGCCCCAGCCATCCAACACTGTCCCAGCTGCGGTTAACTGCTAGCTGTGTGTCACATGCTACCTTCTCTTCCCCCCAGCAAATATATGTGTCCATGTCTCTCCTGGTG
This sequence comes from Anoura caudifer, assembly GCA_004027475.1. Taxonomy (NCBI): domain Eukaryota; kingdom Metazoa; phylum Chordata; class Mammalia; order Chiroptera; family Phyllostomidae; genus Anoura; species Anoura caudifer. The sequence goes on along the minus strand of PVKU01012261.1, from coordinate 32,182 downwards.
TGGGTCTCAACCTTCCCTGCCCTGGGAGGGAGGGAGCATCAAGGCCAGTATCACTGACCTGGCTCTCCTCCAATATTGTCCCTGCTGAAGCCTTGGTCTCTGGCACCAGGCCTGGAGACCTTCCCCAAGGGCCTATAAAACCTCCCTACCACCCATTTTCAAGTGTGCTCTGCACAATCTAGCTTCCAAACTTCATGTCAGCTGAGATTCTGTTGGCTTTTCACTTTGCTTGTCATAAGATTGGCTAATGTTCCAGCTGGGTGCCAAGCAAGTAGGCTCAGCTCCCACATATATACCTACCATCTTCTTTCTCCATAAGTAATCAATTTCTAGACACAAGCAAATGACTGGCAAATACTCAGTGAGACCTTCTGACTTCCCCAAAGTAATGATTCAGCCTCTATTTCCTATTCTGACTTTTGTATGTTATACTATTTAAAATCATGCTTCCGATTGTCAAAGCAGTTAGGATTCCCTTTTTCAATTAAAAAAAAACAGCAAAAACAAAAGAAAACAAGCAAACCAAACGAACTTCGTTGTTGAAATGATTGCTACTGGAATGACAATGGACTATTTTTCTATAATGACACTCTAAAGGTAGAGAAAGTGACTGTGTGTGTTTGAGTTTGTCTACATGTATGGGAGCATTTGAACCAGACAATTCAGTAAAACGATCCGTATTCTTTCTCAGTGTTTTCCTGTGGGAATATTTCTCTATTTCTACATGGAAAATTTATTTCATAGTATGTTGTCAAGGCAAAACAGATTCTTCCTCAGAGGTGTATCAATAATGACTGTGCTTTAGGATAATAACTTCTGGCTCCGTAAGTACTGACTTTGATGATTAGTAGTCAAAATGGGATTCCAAAGTAAAAAGAAAACTGATTTCATTATACCATTTCTGAAGTGTATGGGTAGAGGACGACCCATAATTGGTTTTGCTATTTTCAACTGCCAACTGCACATCACAAGCTGACTCACGAGTGCTAATTCTAAGCTGTAAAAATTCAGTCATTGTCACTTCTCTGCTCTCCCTGCCTTCTCATACACAAATAGCTATTAAATCTCTCCATACTACATACACCCTTTTCATTCTCAAATTCTCCCCTCCTTTCCATCTACACTGACTCTAACTTATTAGTCTCTGTTTTTCTTTAGCTGTCTATTTTGTCTTTCTCTCTCTGGTGTCTGTTCCTTTGAGAACTTCCTTTACCAAGCTGACTAGATGCTGTTTCCACAATAGTAATTTGTTTCATTATCCCCTATGTGGAAATGCTTAGATGGTTCTTATCACCCAAACAAATGAGATAGTTTAAAGAGCTCTTGGCCACAATGCCTCAGGCTGATTTCCAGCCTCAGTTCTTCTGGTTCTCACAGGACAGTCTTTGCTCCAACAAGGCAAGATGAATTGAAAGACTCAGATGTCCCTAATCTTTTATGCTTCTGTTTCTTTACATTTAGGGCTCTGCAGTTCCCTTCAGCTCCTACCATATACCTCATTTTTCAAGAACTCTCTGGAATGAGAGCTCTTCCTGCAAATGGATGTTTTCCTCTGTGCTGCAGAGCAATTTGCACTTGTTATTAGGAGACAACACATTTAGTCAGTTGAGGCAGGATGAAACTTTCACATGTAAACAGATAGAAGCTAGAATAGAGTATAATACCTAGCACTTTCTCAATAAATACTCTTTGAAATAATAAATGCATAAATATCACAGAGCTTCCTTTCCCTGTTTCTCCCCTCTCCCAATTCAAATGCTGATACAAGATAGGTGAACAATAAACACAAATCTTCAGTGGTGTGTATCTAGGGCTTTGTACTTCGGTTACAACATGACATGTGAAATTTCCTTATTCAGTCTCTGGAGTTGATCTTTCATATGATTTCTCCAAAGCATTTTTCCAACACTCACAACTGCATAAATTTGTCTATTTATGTCACCAGTAGAAAATCCTCCATAGCATTTCACTAAGTATGAAATAATTAAATTATCAAATATAAAATTGTCCACCAAGCACTCAAAACATTTCAAATTCTTTCATATTTGCTTCATGTTTTTAAAGGACACTATTTTTTACAGATAAGGTAAATTCCTATTTAGAGTCATACACTGTGCCATTCTTCTCCCCCACTCCTTTCATGAAGTGGACGCCAGCCAGCAGTGTCAGTGTCATTATGGATGAATTAAAACATACACACAGACTACTGAGTCTGGTGGCAAGTAAGGATAACTGACAGGCATTTTTCTCTCAAAAGGAGCCAATACCAAGGCCTCACCATCACAGGTCTTTATTCTAATAATCATCCCCTTACATTCCAAGTTCATTCTTCCTATCCTGGTTACAAGAAAGGAGCCAATGCCCTAAATTACATCACAGAAGAGGGGCACTGGCAAATGAATAGGCAGGCAGTTACACTGGGCCTGCAGGTACTTGCAGAGTGAGGGGGTTTTAGGCAAAGAGAAAATCTTAAAAACAGCCCAAGTATATTGCAAATCTGATTACCCATGAAAGAAAATATCTGTGGGCCTCGGTCCTGTGCATCTCCTAGTGGGACTGGGTCCATTCCACGCAGAAGGTTCTGCCACACTTTCCCATATCTCATATCCCAGCACTGGTCAGAAGCAACCTCCATCTGGAATTCAATCCATTTTTAAAATTTTACACACACACAGAATATTTCCAAGAATGGCACCTAACATTGCTTTGAGATATTAGCATTTTGACTGTATGTGAGTTTTAAATTTATATAAATGTTATCAGTATGGACACATCATGCTGCACTCCAAATATGTTTTATCTTGCCCTATGTAATCATTATCTTTTCCAATTGTCTGATATTTTACTACTATATTATATTATATTTAATATATTTAATGTATTTAATATATAGCATAATATTAAGCATATAATTTACATTATATTATATTATATATTAATATATTATTTTTAAGTTATATTTAGTTATAATTAATTCATTTTTTAAATAACATTTAGGATATATTTACACAATCCTATGTAAACATTCTTCTTGCTGAGTCATGTTCTATTTCAGTCAACATTAAAATTTGTTCTTCAAATTTACATCCCCAACCCAATATCTAAACATTATTATACACAATGTAAATATATTTTCCAAATTGACCCTATTTTCTTTATATTTGCTTACAATATTTGCACATGTTTATTCAATTTATAGGGGTGACATTGATTAATAAGATTATATAAGTTTCAAGTGTACATTTCTATAATACATGATCTGTACATATTGCATTGTGTGTCTACAACCTGAAGTCAAAATCCGTTGTGGATTTTGTGTTTATAAAGAACTGTATTTTCATGAAGTCAGATTGTATTACCTTTTTCTCTATGATTTGGGATTTTTTTACCTCCTTCTTAAAGAATGTGTTTTTCTCTGATGCCATAAATATATTCTCCTTAATTCCTTCTAATAATTTTGATGATTCAGCTTTCATATTTTAATTATAAATCTAGCTTTATTTATTTATTTATTTTGATTGCTGTATGGGTTGGTGAAAATTTTCATTTAGAAATGTAATGTTATACCTATAAGACAGCTATATATGGGTGGGGTTCTTAAATCCTCAAATTCTCATTAGAACACCCTTTCTTCATTTAAATTGTTAAATAAACTTTTTCATTGAACATATAGTATATGTTCCAAAAGGTATGTAATATGAAGGGTACAGATTGGTACACTTTTACTGCCACTTTGATAAAATAATATACTAATACAAATGTCCTCCACAAACCCTAAGTGATTATCCTCAAATGTAACTTTAACTTATTATACTAAACATATATAATCACAATTCATATAAATGAGCTAAGATCAGATATTGAAAAATGATTTTAGATTGCATAAAATAAAAACCAAACCAAAATGATTAACTGTGTGTTCCTAAAGTTATATATATTTAAAGTAATATATCATTTTATATTAGCTTAATAAAAAAGATAAATCAAGTATATTTTAATAAAAATGAAGCTAAGTTAATATTAACATAAGAAATATAAATTAATGAAACAGATAAATTATTAGAACCATGGATTTGCTCTGCATGTATTTTTAAATTAATGTGAATGGTGTCATGCAAAATTATTTGTCTATTTCTGACTTCTTTTGTTCATAGTGTTGGATATAGCAATTGTTCATATATTTCACTAGTTTATAGTAGTGAACTGTATGAATATACCCAAATGTTTTTATCCACCCTGGTGTTGATAAACATTAGTGTTGTTTCCACTTTGTATTTACATAAACGTTGCAGTTATGAGTATTTGCATACAGGTGTATCTTTTCACGATTATATGCACATCATTCCATTGAATGCATGTCTGGCAATGGAACTGCTGGGTCAGGCAGTATGTTTAGCTTTAGTGGATAATGTAAATGGATTTCTAGAAGACTACCTGTTTACACTTCTACTGGCAGTATATGAAAATTTTAGTTTTAAAGGGTTATTACTGTTTTGCTTTTTGATTTCTGTCATTGACCTTCTGATAGTGGCATCAGACTGTACTATAATTTTCATTTCTATGATAATTAATCATTTACACATTTGCTAAAGTGTGATAGTTCAAGCCCAAGGGCTGTGCATATAAGTTCTTTGGCTTCCCCTTTACCTTTACTATTCTTAACCCCTTCCTGTCTAGTTTGTACCTACCATTTATCTTCTTATTCCCAGTACTTTTATCCCCATTATGCCCCCCACCCGGCCCCTACTGATAACGCACAATGTGATCTCCATTTCTTTGAATCCATTCTTGTTCTAGCTGTTTCCTTAGTTTGTTGTTGTTGTTGTTTATGTTTGGTTTTTGTAGTTGTGAGTTTATCATTTTAGTGTGGATATTTTTGAACTTCTACTTTTTCTTTGCTAAGTCCCCATAATATTTCATATAACAAAGTTGGTGATGATGGACTGCTTTTACTTGACCTTGTCTGGGAAATGCTTTATCTGCTCTTCCTTTCCCAGTGATAGCTATGCTGGATAGAGTAATCTACCTTGAAGGTCATTGACTTTCATGACTTTGAATACTTCTTTCTAGCCCTTTCTGATCCATATGATTTCTTTTGAGAAGTCAGCTGATAGTTTTATGGGAACTCATTCATAGGTAACTATCTCCTTTTCTATTGCTGCTTTTAACATTCTCTCCTTATTTTTTGATCTTGGTTCATGTAATCATGATGTGCCTTAGTGTGTGCTTCCTTGGGTCCACCTTCCTTTGGACTCTCTGAGCTTCCTGGACTTCCTGGAAGTGTATTTCATTTACCAGATTAGTAGAGTCCCCCATTATGTTTTCAGATAACTGTTCAGTGTCTTGCTCTTCTCCTTCTGTTACCACTATGATTCAGATGTTGAAATGTTTAAAATTCTCCCGGAGGTTCCAAAGGCTCTTTTCATTTGTTTGAAATCTTGTTCTTCATTCTGTTCAGGTTGAATGTTAATTTCTTCCTCTTATTCCAAATTATTGATTTGAGTTATGTTTCCTTCCTGTCCCTGTTGGTTCCCTGTACATTTTCCTTTATTTCACTTGGCATAGCCCACATTTCTTGTATTTGGTGAGTATAATCAACCATTTGTGTGAGCATTCTGACTACCAGGGTTTTTTACTTTGTATCTGATTTGTTGGCTATATTCATTGCTTAGTTCTACTTTTTCTGGGGCTTTGATCTGTTCTTTCATTTGGGAAATATATTTGACTCCATGCACCTGTTACATAGTAAGAGGTTGAGCCTAAGGTATTAGCCAGGGTGAGACACCCACCATTGCATTGAGAGGCGCTATGATGGGGAGGGGCCTGAGAGGGACCAATGTGCCTTGCCTGACTCTTGGGTGCTTTCAGTCACTTCCTCTGCTATTCACAAGAAAATTGGGCCCTTCTGCTGATGATTCCTTCCTGGGAGGGTTTTTTTTTTTTTTTTTGTACTTTTTAGGACCCTGTGGGTCTCTCCAATGGACTCTCCTGTGAGTCTGGGAGTATTTCCTGGCAAGACAACAACCACAGGTTTTTTCAGTCAGAGGTTTTGCAGCTTTATTTCCCCACTTTGGAACCCCTGGCCTCTTGGACTGTCTTGTTTACCCGGTGTTTCTTCCAGTTTATCCATAAGTGATGGTGGGACCACCAGATCACCAGCCACTGGCTCACCCAGTGCACCAGCCACCCCACTGCCTGACCAGGTGTTGCAGCAAATACCTTCCTGTGCCCACCATGCACTGTGGCTGCATGTCTTTGCCCCTCCTCCCTGTTGGGTTGGGTCCTGAGAGGGAAAAATGCAGCTCAAATGCTTGGCTCTAGACACTATCCAATGAACACTGCAGTGAGCTTGGGAGTTTCTACCACCATGGCAACCCACACCTGCTAAAGAGTCAGCTGTCAGTCTCAGGTTTTTATTAGTCAGCCCCTCACACCAAGTCTGTTATCTCACTACAGTTTCTCTCAGCCAGCCATGCCCATGCAGTCCAAAGCCTCATCTTGTGTTCTCTCCATCCATCCATATTAAAGGTCTGGTTGGCCTGGCTGACTCTTTCTTTAGTTCTATGGTTATTGAATTTCCCCGAAGCTTTATTTTCTGGCACTTTGGTTGTTTATTGATATTACATTGGTTGTTATCCTACTTTGGGTTGTGCATGGAAGTGAAGGGTTTCTACCCACCCTACATTTGGCCAAAATGTGCACCTGGTCTTCAGTTGCATTTTTAAGGTTTTATTTCTTTTTTTTTTTTAGAGGAGAAGTGAGAAACAAAAAGAGGGAGGTAAATGTCAGTGTTTGGTGGCCTCTTACACACCCCCTAATGGGGACTTGACCTGAAAGGCACCAATAATTATTTTTTCAGGGTTAAACCTCCTTGGTGTGAAGTTGTTCATGCTCTCTCAATGCTACTTCATAGCCCCTTGTTTCATTGACACTAGAATGATTTATCAGATGTTCATTGGCTACATATTGGCTTCTCTATCCTGTGTTATTGGCTCAAATTCTTTCCCTGTAATGGGCTATCTTACCAACTAAATTGTCCAATTACCCCCTTGCTAAATCTAAACTATTCATAAGGAGGGTATGAAACCTTGATTTACTGCAAGAGGAAAAACAATCAACATCCTTAACTCCAATCCAAATGAACTTATGCAGCCCAATGTTCATAGAAACAAAATTTACGATAGCCAAGGGCTGGAAGCAATCTAAGTGCCCATCAGGAAATTAATGGATCAAAAAACTATGGTAGAGTAAAGAATGGCATTCTATGTAGCAGAAAGAAAGAAGGAGCCCCTACTCTTCGCGAGAGCATGGATGGACCTAGAGAGCAGTATGCTGAGTGAATTATGCCGGGAAATGAAAGAAATTATATCATAAGAACTCACCTTTAATAGTAACCTAATTGAGAAAAAAACAAGGGAGTAAGATATAATGAAAGACTTTGAAATTGTGAACAGACTAACAGTGACCAGAGGGGAAAAGGGAGGGGATAATGGGGGAAAAGGGTGAAAGGTTTACAGGAACAATTAGAGAGTATACATGGAGAACAACAATGGGGGTTGGAAACAGGGGAAGAAGGTGCAGAGGGCTCAGGTGGTGGGAAGTTGTGGGGGAAACAGCAGAAAAGTGTATATGAACAACAATAAAATGTTTTAAAAATAAAAATGTTAACAATGAAAAAATTAAAGTGAGTATAATGAGTCTTTCTTTTTTGCACAGTGTTTTCAAAAAGGAAAACAATGGTATTTTGCAGATCATTTTCCTTCATGACAGAGGCAGATCAATTCTCATTAGTTTGGAGGGAATGTGAAAAAATATGTTTTAGAGGGTTTCAAGTTCTAAGCTGAGAACCCTCGAGCAGCCATTCAAAACCATAATCTTCCATATTCTTGTCTCTATACTCAGACTGTTTCTTGCAGACTCACTGGGACAATGCACTTAAGACAGAGTATTGATTGCTACAGGAAGATCTGCTGTTCCTTACCAATTAAAATGCTCCGATGGAAATAATCACATGTAATTTTTCAAATCAGTAAAGAGAAATTGTACATTTAAAAATCAGAATATTTTCAGGTTAAAAATTTCCATTCTTCCACCTCTGTCCCTGAAGAACTCAGAGTTCCTGGGTGATGTTCACACCATGATCCTTTTCATGGTTCCTAGAAATGTTGCCTGCATTATATCTCTTTCTACTTGCTTTGTGTGAAGATAACACCACCTTATCTGTGAATGAAACATTTACCTTAAAGGTTTTCCAGGAGGCATTAGAAAGAAGTGTCCCAATGTATCTGTGGCAATAATCATTCAATGTAAAACAGCCATGTACATGACTATCTAGCTGTTCAACAATCTGGCATTTAATACCATGCCGTACATATAATGGATCAGCTTTTCACTAGGTGATCACTGGCTTTCTCCACAGCACAAAGTGACTCTGTCTACAGTTGGCTTCTATCCTGGAAACATCACTATCCCACTGAGCCTCCATTTGCCTCTCTGAAAGTAGGTAGTTCAATAAAATTTGTATACTTTTTAGTGGAATTAACTGTATCAGCTATGGCCAGGGCATACCTGGTGCTTTGTTGTGCATAATATACTGATGGAAATACTGTGAATCTTCATATTTACAACTTTCCACTTTGTCATCAGAAGTTCTCTGCCTTTTTCCTCACTGGCCTGTAGCATTCAGACATTGGAAAATCACCTGGAAAGCAACCTGTGACCGAATTATATATGCTAGTTTTCTTGTCATTCATTTGGTCCCTCTTGTGGACAGATTATGAATCTCTAGGGGCTGCAGTGAAGTACCAGACTAACTCAGATATTTCCTACAATGTTGGATGGATTTTATTTATTCAAATACACACACACAAATGCACACATATAAATGTGTGTATATTTCTATGTGCTAGCTGCAGGCACTTTCTGTGGCACATCATAACTCATTGCACACAATTCCAGACTTCAGTTTTAGTAGAAATGTAGAGAAAATAGGCATCAAATGGTTCTCTTCTCCATGTAGCACAGATGGTATCTCTGGAGCCTTCTATGCATCTGGAGGGTTTTTCCTAATGCTGCCACAATGATGGATCACAGGGCCATTTAATAATATGATTAAGCTTTCACTTTAGAAGAAGGGCCTCATGTTAACACAGACCATGGGCTGGAAAGTAAAGCCTTGCATTGTGAGTAAGGATGTCCTATTCAAAGTCTGAATTTTGCAAAAGTCTATCTTATGGCATGGACTATATTTATCCTTTTCAATATAACTGATGATTTTGTTCCGGGGCCCTCACAAACAAGTTCTTTATTACAGGCTTGTGCCAACCAGTTTGTGAGGCCTGAGTCTCTGGAGATCAGCTGCAGATAGAGAGTTGTACCAATCATTATGTGATCCCTGAGTAGAATGCTCCTATTTTGTCCACATTTCTGAAATCTGAGTTTCTCTGCTATGGTGGAAAAAAAAGAAATTGAGGGATAGTGTGGCAGAGAGTTTCATGTTAGAATCTTGAACCTGCCACAGAGCACAGAAGTTGCATTTTGACCCTTTCTTCTCTAATAATGTGATTTTAAAGAGCACTTATCTCAGAAGGCCTGTTTGAGAGTTCAATGTGAAATAAAATGGTTAAATAACAATACTTTTATTTTACAGTAGTGACTTTTAGTAATATTACTAAGATAACAATGACCAGAATTGTAGGAAACTAGAATTAGCAATATAAAAGAGGGAATTTCAAACATAATTGCTATGACCGCACACTGTGTTTTCTGGGAAACCCCAAAATTGCAAACAAAATAATTGAAGGAGCAAAACTTAATCCAAATCCCTCCTACTTTTCTTCCCATTCTCATACTGATGGTCTCAGAGTCTGCCTACATATCTTGGCTAATGTAAATCTTATTGCAATAAAGCTGGGTGTTACTGAACAGTACTTTGCATTCTGCTGCTCACTGCCAATCTCCAGAGTCAAAAAAATTCAGAGGCAATGTCCTATTTTCAAAAACATATACTGAAGCCTATAAAGTCACAGCTTTATTCACTTAAGCCCACCCATTAAGACTAAACTCTATTAACCATTTTGTCCAATCATTTCCCTGTTAGTTTTAGTAGCTGTCCTGTTTCTACAAGGTTAGCTTACAAAATAAAAATAATGTAATATAGAAAAGAAAAAACAAATTCTGGAAGAATGGCAGGCTTATGCCTCGGAGCCTTTTCCCTGCAAAATAATGAAAAAGTAAACCTGTTACCTTCTGCCAGCTCATCCTGACCCTGAGCATTGACCTGAGTTTCTAACCAATAAACATATAATGCATTCAGAAATGCCAGCAGTGGCAGAACAATCATTCAGACTTCCTTCTAAAAAAGCAACCTGAAGGCACAAGACTGAAAGCCACACCACAGGAGCCAGAGAATTCAAGGAAGTCCCAGAAACTATCAGTTAGAGAGAACCCGTGGTCTTTTGTTTCCACTGGCTTGAGAAACTTTCAGCTTCTCAGACAATATTCTCCTAGAATGCCCAAGATTGTCTTTGCAAACTCATCCTATTGCCCCTTTTACTTTCCCCATGGTCTGAGTTATCTTAATCAGATGTATCTGTATCAGAGATGCATATATTTTCTCTAATTAATGTTTCCAGTTTTTTCAGATTCAATTCCAGAAGTAGGAATGTTAGGTTGTTAGACAATTTAATTTTTAATACTTTGAAGAAACTACCTAGTGTTTCCTATGGTTGCTGAAGTAATTAACATTCCCAAAAATAGTGTTTGAGGACCTCACTGGGAAGGCTCAGTGGACTGATCACTACCCTGTGAACCAAAGGTTTGCTGGTTCAATTCCGAGTAATGACACATGTCTGGGTTGCTGATCATGACACTGGTCGGGGAGTAGCAGGAGGCAGCTGCACATTGATGTTTCTCTCTTTCTCTTCTTTTTCTCTGCTCCCTCTCTAAAAATAAGTAACAATTTTTTTACAAAAGCAGTTCATGAAGAACTTTAAACAATTCAATACTCCTTCACCATAAATATGTATGTCTTTTCTAGTGGCATTGGAGAGTGTAGGATGTATTCTGCTAACTGAAATAAGACAGAGAAAGAAAAAGACCACATGGATTTATTTATAAGTATAATATAATGAGAAAAATAGACGAACAAAATCCAAACAAAATCATGAAACTAAATAGAGTCTGACAAATGTCAGGGGAAAAAGGTTTGAAAGTTCTTCAGAAATAATGAAAAAAAAAGAAAGAAAGAAAAATCCTCATAAAGAAAGAGAAATGTATGACAATCAAAGAAGAAATGGGCTACAATAGGGAAAAATAACTATTGATGGAAAAAGATGTGACATTGAATAATGAAAATGCAATCATATAGACCAATAATGTGTAGTAAAATAGTACATTTGAAACCTTTATTCATGTATTATGCAAGATCATCTCTATAAATTCAATACACAATAAATAAAACTCTGCACATGATTCTCTAGTTCTTGATCTGGAATTCAAACACTGAAACCTGAGGTAAAATAGCTTTTCCCCAAAATATATTGTCTTTCAAATTGAAAAAAAAAAACAAAACAAAAAACCCTGAACTCTTGAGAATATATGTCATTGTCAGTAAACTGAAATCAAAACTCTCCAAGGAAAATTCCTGTAATTCTGCCACCTTTACGAAAAGGAGGCATTTCCCTTGTATCTCACACCGAGCTTCTCAGGCTAATCCCCTCTGATCAGCCACAGCCACCACTATGTGAGAGGAGCACACATCCTCTCAGAAACCAGGTATTGTGGATTTGTGGAGGTCATGCAGTCCCCTGGGAGTTTATTCCTCATTTCAGAAATAGAAATGTGCATTTATATTTCTAAACTGTGTATCGAGACTGTTCACTTATGTGTGTGTCATTTGGACATAGAAGTCTGTAATATAGTTGTTCACTGTACAATATTTGGGCATGTGTGCTTATCATCAAATTAGGACTCATCCTCAGTCCATTATAGATGCTACACTGAATCTACTTTCTGGAGGGATCAGGTAGGGAGAATAATACAAAGTATGAAGGAAAAACATTTTTCTTGTTCATTTTCCTACAGAGTATGAAGTTTCAACCTTCCCTGGAGTCCTCAATTTCCTTTTCAGATCAGATACAGAACAAAATCTGAAACACAGAGTTCCAGAACAATTCACAGGTAAAGGCATTCTCTTGCACCAATGCATCCATCGGTGCCTCGCAGAGACATGCTCTTTCAGGTCTGGTCTCATGGCAAAAACATGCTCCTTTACCTCAGGCTGAAACACATCAGCCCCAAATGACCCTTCCTGGGTCCGAAATGTCAAGTGCATTCTTCCAACAGATACAGGTGACCTTTCCAAGGTCTTACAGATACAACATTCTGATCAGAAGCAATACCTTACTGAAACCACATTCCCATAATACCAGAAAAAAGAGAACTTGAGGTTATCTTTCTTTCAGGTTTAAAACATTCACATCTTTTGTACATATTCCTACACATCCAGATTTCACCATTATTCACTTTTAATCCTTGTTCCTTTCCCACACTGGGAAGGGCTATACTTAAACTCAGTACTTCAACTCAGCGTGGGGCAACCAAAAATCTCTAGCACTACAGCTACCTTCCACTAAAAGCCCCTAGATTTTCAGGGATATCTTGCAGTTTTCTAAAGCTTAGACCTTGAAAACAGCATATCTATCAGATGGCCACCCTTGTACCTCAGTTAAAGACCTTCAGAAACAGTGCCACTCCTATTACAACCAGTTACACAGAAAACCTGACTGATGCAGTGCCCTCACAGCAGCAACATACAGCTCATAAACTGAGGAGAAACACTAGCCTGCCACCTGGCTCAGTTCCAAAAGGGCTGCACCCCTGCACCTGGGGTCATTTAAGATGGCAGTGCCCAAGCAAACCAGGCCATACAAGATGGCGGCACCCATGCATCAACCATCCTCCAGGGTGGGGCACTTATGTGGCTCATCCTCCTCTTTACCCAAAGTGGTATTACACGCACACGGCATGCTGTCCGATCCCTGACACACATGCAGACTCCTCTTACAGAGCCTAGGGTTTTGCTTCCTCCCTAAACCTGAGTCCAGGTCCCCTTAGTGCCACCTGTGCTCACCAAAACTGTAAGTGAGCAGACAGGGGCAACTTGGAAGGAGCATGCTATGTAAACCATTATCCATAGTACCATTGTTCCCAAAACAGTACCCAGAAACCAGTTTTCAACCAAGCCATTTTCACATCTCTGCTCCCTCCTCATTTCATTTCCTTTTCACTTTTCTGGGCATGATTAGGCGTCCTATGCCCTCATGAGGAGTGCAGAGAAATACTCCAGACTTGGAAAAATTCCGAAGTCTCACTCTCTTGCACCTGAGGGGTCAGTCTGCCATTGACAATTAATATTCAGGAGGATCCACCCAAAATTTTTACAGAACCCAGAGGCCACAAGTGCCAGGTTTCCTTATGTCTGCCACCTTATGGAAAGATGTTTCTCAAGGCCAGAAATTTATGAAAAGGAAAGGAAATGTTGATTTGTTACTATACAGAGTTAAAGTGGCGATCTAACATCTTCATTAAAATATCAGAGTCCTTTAGGATACCTACAGATGCCCACAGTGCTTCTTTTCTCCCTCTGCCCTAATTCAGGGTTCCCTAACTCAGGAAAAGAAGGAAATGCCAGGAATGTAGTCTCCTGACACTGTCAGCTGTGTCGTTGGGCAGGCAGGATCTCTAATTAATTTAAAGCCATGGGGCACCTTATCATGGCTTAGTGGCAAGAGTCCTTTCCCCCTGTTTCCAGACAAAATCCCTCTTGCTTCCCAGGCCATGCAGCTAAAGGGAGCACCCCAAAGCTGCGTGGTCCTCTTCTACCAGAGTTGCAGGGAAGGGCTCCCCACTCAAGCAAAACCTCATGGCTCTCCCAGGCAAAACTCTGAGAGGGTCTCCACTATGCCAAAGCCACGTGGCTCTCCCTCTTCATCTAAGCTGCGGGGGTCTGCACTCTGGTAAAACTACAGGAATCTTTCAATGACTGCCTTGTCTCAGTTTAAATCCCCATGCAAATCCTCCACTGTACCACCACTTCTGACTCCTCCCAGAATCAGTTACACCTGTCAGCATTCCTGTATTATTCCAAGTTTGCTAGGTTGCCATCATGAGTCTGGGGAGGTGTGCCCCCATGTTCTGGAGCCAATCTTCTCCAAGCTCCCGTGCTCGGGTTGTAACTGGGGGTTTCTGTCCCCCAGTTACATATGTGGGGGAGTCCTTTCCATCCCCCTGGCTCAGAGCATGGCCACAGCTATTTAACACATCTAAGCCACCAGCTAAAGGCTATAGATATGTTAAATATCCATTCCATTGGTTAACTGCAAAGCTATGGCTGTACAAAACAGCTCTGCATGTCCCTGCACCATGTGTCCCTTCCCCAAACTCATACATGTGGGGGATGGGTTGAGGACATCTTATATTAGAGGGACTTATATGTCCCTCTAATATTTCCTGGACACCCTGAGTTCTGGGCCCCATTGCAAATCGCTATTTTTGGGCCCCCTCCATTTTGGCTTCTCCTGTGTCATTATTTATTATTATTCTTTTTTCTAAAGGCTTAGGGATCAATTTAATAAGCTTTACAGTTCCCTATTGTTTACAGGCATATGTGTTTTCATAGAAAAATTATACTGTAAATGGCTATAGGTACAGAATTTCTATCATTTTGTTCTACTGCGTTTTAAGTATAGTTTTCTGACTCCCACCCATGCCTCACCAACACCCAAACCCTCCCTCCCCACCTCCTTCCCATGTTTCCACACCCCTTTACAAATGAGGATATAATCAACAATCCTCCACTTTAGGTTTTCACCCCTCATCAGGGGCAGATTCATGTTTGAATATGAAATTCTCTACCTCACCTGTGCTTTATATCTCTCAATGGTGTAGCAGTTAAGATCAAGGAGAGTAGAAAAAAATACCCTGATAATAGTAAATGGGGTATTCTCAACAGGGTGCTCTCAGCAGTCTTTATACAACTAACTGTAAGGAGCTGACTTCATAAATTTTGGCCATAAGTTGTCTGTATAGTATAGATCGGTGATGATAAATGTGAGGGTGGAGGGCAGCAGGGCTAGGCCAACTGCTTCAGTGGGAAAAAAAGAAGAGATTCTACCTCCAGAATGTCTCAGACTATGTGCAGGTTTATGCCAGGCCCTTTTCATATACACTTATATACTCTTTTTAAAGGCATGTTCTGTAGACATATGAAGAGTTTATTATGGATACAAAAACAATTAATTATGTACATGGTCTTGTGACCCCTCTTTTGGGTCAGCGTATGGAAATGCATCCAGATGCACAGAAGGCTATGAGGATATCATCTCTAAAATATAGAAAAGAGACTTCAATGGTGCCTAAGGTGACTGATAGTTTGACTAAATCCAAAGCTCAGGATTGTGTCCACTTGTTTCACTGAGTTATGCCAAATAAATCAGAACATGTCAGGCGGTAGCAGATGTATCATATGCATTCTTACAAGAGCATTTAACCCAAATTCATCCCAAATATTTGATTTGTCCTAGAGCTTCATTGCCACTTTCAGAGATCCCTAATTTGGCTCCACATGTAGGAAAAGAGATAGGTCAATTAGGAAGACATCTCAGAATACATGACAGGTTGCTTTCAATGTGCATTTACAGACTCAGAATGTCAACAGGCCTGTGAAATAATACACCGATGACTTTCCACGTGTGAGTAGAAACACATGGTCCTGAGCAGTAACAGCAGGTCCAATGGTATCTTCTGGAGTACTAAACATCAGAGAACTGACCTGTCATGGCTGGTGTTATACTAGATTAATCTATTATCTCCTTTTCATATAAGCAAGTTAAAGCCCATGGCGATGAGGGTTTATTCCCTTCACACAATCTGGAGGTGAGCAGTGTCAGTTTTTGTTCAGATGGTGTCCCATGATCACATAGCAAAACTTTGCATTAGGATATGTTGAATGGCATTGAAGACCATATAGGTGAATAGATTGCTAGTCCTTTGAGTAGCTCCACATGGAAACTCAGTAACATAAATAATATGGGGCACTTTTGATGGACCTTGTATATGACAACACTCCTTAGGGACAAGCGATTTTCATTTCACACTCAGTGTACCAGGGATGGATCCACTGTATGCAACATCAACATGAACAAGCAAAGAATTGCCATCTGAAGCTCACCACAATGAGCTCACAGTATTTCAGAGCATGTGTGGAGGGACAGATGGACCGGTTTGAAAAGACTGAGTTTTGAATGCATAATTTGAGTTTAGTGTGTGGGGGACAATTTTCCAGTTATGATAGTCAAGGAATTTTATACATGTATTAATCATTTGTCATAAAACAATTGTGCCAAAAATTCGCTACAAAACCAGAGATTTCTAAGCTGTTCTTGTTTCCTTGCTTGGTCTAAAGTCCTGGAAATTACCTAGCAACAAAATCATTGTTAACAGCATGAGAAATTCCTGCTTGTCATAAGAAATCTACTAGGTTTATTAATGAGAACTTAGAGAGGATATCTATTGTTTGGTGCTAATAATGCTATCAGAAAACTTGTGTGGCTTGGGGATTTAAAAAATATTGAGGAAATAAAGGGCAATGAACCCCATAGAGATAAAAATTTTTGCTTAAAAAATTTTCATATGACAGATACACCTATCAGCTTTGCTCTTGCTTTAACACAAGGTTTGCATTTCAGCATACTAAAGATTGGCTGTCAGTGTAGACTTGCACACTTTACACAACTCAACTTCAAATAGGTGCAAATAAGGATGCCTTTCTCATTTTAAATATCACATTTTGGTAACTCTGCAGCACGTCCACTAGACACTAAAGAATCTTATTATTAATGGCTAATATTTCACGTGTTAAGGTCTCATTTTCCCTTTTGTGTGTATTTTAAGAAATGATTTTGTGTGGTTCCTTAGAATGGGGGATGAGAATAATTTTCTAGGATCATTATAGTTACTGCATAATGTCCCAGTGTGAAAAGGCTGCAGAATTATCTGGTACCCACTATTCACGTTGAAAGCTCAGAAACTCTTGTAGCACTATTGTATGCAAAGTGCAGAGCCTTGCAAAGCCAGAACTGTGGTGCCAGAGTGCTGCTTCTATGTAAGGATGTACTTTTCCCCCCCTGAGTGTCAGAAAAGAAACTGTAAGTTAGAAGGTTCTTTAAATGTTGCCCCAGTTAAGAAGTGTTTCAAAAGATTTATCATCTCACTGCATAGCCTGTGTGTCCTGGACAGAATTCTTGACCATGCCCTTCCTAAAGAAACCCCAAAACAAGAACGATGAAGAAAAAGGAATGTTGCTTCTTAAAATTAGTGAAGCCTATAGGAAAAATAAAAGGCAGAAAAATGATAAAAGATGCTAACAACCATCGTTTCTTTGGTTTCTCTTGTTTAACAAAAATGATAAAAGGATCCGCAACTTGTGCCAAAAACATCTAAGGTGCCACTTCTGCTCTGCTCTGCACCTTGAGTGCTGTCTTTCCTCAATCATATGTGAAATAAGGGCAGAAGGACACATATATCAGAAACAGTAAGGATCCAGCTCTATAACCTTTACCCTATGATGCCAGACAGAGGGAAATATATCAAAACTCTTATCTAGAGATTGTTCTATACACAGCTTTTACATGGTCTTTTGCAATTGGTTGCAAAATACAGCAATTGTAATCAACAAGCTACGAGTGGATTCAACATTGTTTGATTAGAATGATCGCCACTCACACAGCCCACTATCTCTCGATTGCCTAAGTCTTCCATCATAATTGTAGTTTTAATTACATCTTCATTATTTATTCTACAGCACATAATGTAAAGTACTTTTTATGTTCTATTTTGAATATTTTACTTTAATATACAGGCAACTATCCAAACATTTTCCCTGTCTGCTGATGACTGTAACCTAAATAGAAAACATTGACTACTGTGGCACAGACTCTCTTTCTAATTTAGAATTTTCATAAAGTTCCCTTTCTTGATTTATCTTATTTCCCAAAAGCATATTGCACATAGTGGAAGTTGCACTCACATTCAGTGAAGGACTGCCCTTAAAGAACATATAGACGGAAATTGCCTCTCTCTTTTTGAGGGTGAAAGAGAAGAGATCTTGATCCTGTCAATGTTGCCCTTGGTAAATACGGAGAACACAAATAACCATGACAGTTGTTCACCTTCAAAATAAAGCACTGTTGAGGTTTTGGATCCAAATGAGAGACTTCAGAGGAACTGCCTCAATACAAGTATAAATCAGCTTCATAATAATTACATGTAAATCTCTCTCTCTCTCTCTCTCTCTCTCTCTCTGTCTCCAGGCATTTTCCCAACACAAACACAAAATATTGCCAAAAAGTGAGATAAGGAGTTTAATTGAAGGGACAATATGGAGCAGTTGATTCAGAGTATTGTCTATGCTGAACTGAGGAAGAGTCTTAGTTTGTTGATAAGCACATAGCAAAACACTGCACAGTGCACCACTATAATACAGACTTCTATCTCCAAGTGCCAGATAAGGGAGCATTTTCAAGACACACTTGAGAGATAAAAATGCATGTTTCTATTTCCCAAATAAGAAAATAAACCCCTAGGGTCCTAGAAGACCTCCATGAGTCCACAATACCTGAGTTTCTCAGACCATTTGTGCTCCTGTGACTTAGTGGTGGCTGTGGATGATCAGAAGTTATTAGCCTGACAAGCACAGTGTGGGATTCAAGGGAATTGCCTGGTCTTCACAAAGGTGGCAGAATTGTAGGAATTGACCTTGGAAATTTCTGACATCAATTCACTGATGATGACACTTACATTCAAGAGTTCAAGGATTTTGTTTATTTTTTTTTCTTTTTGAAAGGCAATGTATTTTTGGAGATAGCCATTTACCTCAGGGTTTGGTGTTTGAATTCCAAAACAGGAACAGAGAAACATGTGGAGGAGTTTTTACGTATTGTGTATTGAATTTATAGTGCTGATATGATATAAAAATACATATTTCACGTGCACTATTTTATTACACATTATTAGTTGACATTATTGTGTTTTCATTATGCAAGTCATCTTTTTTCTGTCAATAATTACTTTTCCTATTCTAGCCCTTCTCTTCTTTGATCATCATATATTTTTCTTTTCTATGTGCATTTTCTTTCTATTTTTTTATTATTTCTGAAGAGCTTTCAAACCCATCTCCTGTGACATCTGTCAGTCTCTATTTAATTTCTATGACTCTGGATTTTGTTTATCTATTTCTTTCAGTATATTATACTTGTAGGAGTATATGGTCATTTTTAGTTCTGTGTCTCATTTCAATTAGCTTAATAAGCCCTATGCCCATCTATGCCACTACAAAAGATATCTTCTTTTCTATGATCAAGAGTATTGAATTGTGTAAATTTCTTCCTTCACTGCAAGGTTTTTAGTTACTTAATTTTAGAGAGAAAGCAGGGAAAAGAAAAGAGAAAGAGAGAAAGATCAATGTGTGGCTGCTTCTCATGTGTCCTGCACCATGGTCATGGTCATTAACCTACACATATACCCTGACTGAAAAGCAAACCGGCAAGCCTTTGGTCCACTAGGTGGTAATCAATCCAATAAGCTTCAGCAGCCAGGGTCTCATTAACTATGCAGAGAATGTAAATTACTGCAGAAACCATAGAAATTTCTAGGTACTTTCTTCAAAATGTTTAAAATTAAATTATCTAATGATCCAGCATTTCTACTTGTGGAATTTTATCTGAAAAAACTCAAAACACTAATTGGCAAATATATGCACCCCTGATTCAGATAGATCTGATTAAGAGAACTCCGATCATTTGGGAAGTAAACAGGGGCTATAGGAGGAGTTGGCTTAGAATATGAAGGGCCATCTAGGGTGGAATTTTCCAACAAGCTGAGAGCTTCTAGAACCAGTGAGAAAAAAGGGCACTTGTTCTCTCTAACTGGGAGGTCCGGGTCTTGCTGGAACTCCCTGGCTACTGAGTTGGAGATCTCTGTGTTGAGCTTTCAGCCTGCTCTTCCAGAAAGAGGACTAGATGATTGTGTGGCAACTGCCTGAATTTCTCAATGGATCACATTTTCTGTGGGTGAGAACACTGTGTAAAGCCAAGGTTCAGACAGTCTTGACAAAGGGTAGTAGGCTTTTTGTTTTTATGTTTTGTTTTGGTGTTGTGCAGGGAACAGCCTCTAAGGCAGAAGCCTGCCATTCTTTCAGAACTGTGTAGTTTTTGTATATTATGTTCCTTTTACTTTGTAAGCTAACCTTGTAGAAACAAGACAATTATTGAAACTCATAGAGAAGGATTGAGAAGATGGCAGTGAGTTAGGTGTGAGTGGAGGTCTGTTCTTCCTGTTTCCAGCTGGAACAGGTAGACAATCTTCTGAGGAACAGAGTGAACAGCCAACAGAATGTCAGTTCATATGAAATTGGGAGGCCAAACATTTAGAGGACATTGTAAAACAGACAGTGAGGAGATTGCACTGTCACAGAAAGGTCCCCGAGATTTTTATGGGGACAAAAGCTGCAGTTGCCTCTGGCCTGGCACCTGCCACAGGATACAGGCAGGAGAGTTTGATCACTGGTTCCATCCCCTACAAGAGAAATGAGAGATGGACAACTCCAGGAGGGACCCTGATGCTGCAAGCCACTGGGGGAAATATAAAGTGGGAGACACATGGGGGAAGTTCACATCTGCTTGGACTGTGGACACCCAAACCAGACAAACTGAGTTGCAAGGTGACACCTGGAAAAGGTGGGAGTTGGGCCATGTTGGACCCTGACACAGATAGTCTCTGCATGGTTGGAATGTTGGGCTGTGTGAAGAGCTGTTCACTTGTTAAGAATGGTGGGCAGCTGCTTTGTAAGGAACTGTCAAGCACTGGCTGACTTGCCCTGATGGTGATTTAAGCTGCAGAACCCCAGAGACTGAGTGGTTAACTTATGGTGATTTAAGCTGCAGAAGCCCAGAGACTGAGTGGATAAGTCCAACTGCAGCTGATTGGAGCTACGCAACTGAGACTGAGTGGATGAGTGGAATGGCATGCCCAAGATTGACTCATGCTCCGTGCCCAGAAACTGAGAGGCTGATTTAAGCATGGTAGCTCTTGGAGGACTAGGGCCGGTGTCTGGAAAAGTGTAAATATTGTGGCCCAGACTGGGTCCCCATCCTCTGAAAAATGTAGGAAGGGAGAAAGGCAAAGCCCAGTATCCTTATTCTGTGGCATCTAAGAAGGCCAGAAGAAATCTCTGAACAGGTTTATAGTCAACAGGAGACTTATTATTAATTTTTTAATAAAAAAATTTCCTTTTTCAACCTCTGTCTCTTTTTTCCTTTTTTGTCTTCCCCAAATTGAGACAATGAGACCTGAAGTTACAAAGGTTCTAGAACAGATCGAAAGGGGGAGCACAAGGCTAAATCCAAAAACTGAGAAACCGAGGTAAATGTCACTCTGCTGTTTCATAGAGCTGGTATTTTATTATGTGTATTATTATTATTTTTCATTCTTTTACCACTTTTATTTCATTAGTGTTTTTTACATCCCTTCCTGATATTTAGTTTTCCTCATTTTCTTTCTCTGTTTAATTGCATTGTTACATGGGTTTTTCTTATTCCCTCTTTCATGTATTTTATTTGTCCTTCTTTAACTTCACCCATGTTTTAATAACAAACAATTCTTTATTGGGTACTTTCTACTCTGGGTATGCAAATCATATATTTCTTATCATATTATTGTTATTCCAGTATTATTGTAAAAAATTGGTGATGCCTACAATTGTACATATTACACAGCAACCCTCCATGATCTTGTCCCACCTCACTTCAATCCAGACCATTATTATTTTTCCGGTTAACTCTGTTCTTTTTCATACTATACTTACTTTCTATCCTTTACTCTCACTATAGCTCATCATCTAACTTTGCAAAACTGCTCTGTTTTCTGGATTCAGCTGATAATCCTCCACCCCTCTAACAAGAGCCTTGTCTCTTTTTCACCTTTTTCAAATAGTGGCTAGTTGGATGAAATATCACACATAAAGCTATACATACCCAAAGAATCTCCTCTCTATTCTCTACCTGATGGTACTTTAAATCACATGAAATACTCTCCTCCTGCCTTGGTCCATTTTCCCTAACCCTGCCACTGATCACATACAAGAAGAGGTGGGAGCTGCAAACACCAGTATATTTGCTGGTGGACAAAGACCACCAGCAAAGGAAACACCAGAAGGTAAAATCCCAAGTACACTAGAGAGCCCACACAAACAGAAGACAGGGTAAACCTAGAGCATCCAGACAAACAGATCAAAGTCACCGCACAGCAAACCCCATGGAATGCCTACCATAGAAGTTCATGTTACAAAGACAGCTTGCAAAGGGAAACATCAAGAATTGAAGAAACAAACAAAAAAGAGTCACCTAAAATGGGGACACAAAATAAGAACATGCAATCAAAGGGAATGGGATACTCCCCAATAAAACAGCCAATCATAATGGAGGTAACCAAACTATCAGACATAAAATCCAAACTAATATTTATAATGAAGCTCAAGGAATTCACAGACAACTCCAAGAAACTGAGTGAGAACTACACCAGCATAAAAAAGATAATCAAAATATAAATAAAATCCAGGAAGAAATGAACAATAAAATCTTGGAAATTAAAAACTCTCTAGAAGAAATTACAAGCAGATTGGAAGAAAGAGAGGATTGAATAAGTGATCTGGAGGATAAGGTTGAAAGAAACACCAAAAGGAGCAAGAAAGAGAAAAGAGATTCAGAAAGAATGAAGAGGTGGTTAAAGAAGATGCTAAACAACATGAAGCATAATAATAGCCCTATAATATGAATACCAGAAGGAGAAGAAGAACAGCAAGTGATAGAAAACCTGTTTGAAAAAGTAATGATGGGAAACTTTCATAATTTGATGAGGGGAAAAGTCACACAAATCTAGGAACTTTGAGAGTCCCAATCAAGAGGAACCCACACAGGCCCACTTCAAGACACATCATACAAAAAATGACAAAATTCCAAGACAAAGAAAGAATCTTACAGCAAGGGAGAAACAGGAAGTAACATACAAGGGATCCGTGGATACTGAATAATGTAGCCTTGGTTGTGGGTCTTTGCTTTTCATAACCTTGAATATCTCGCATCACGACCTTCTGGCCTGAAATGATTCTGTGAGTAATCACATGTCAGTCTCTAATGCTACCTTTCAGATAACTGCCAGATTTCGTCTTGTGGCTTTTAGGATTCTCTCCTTATATTATGCCTTGTCATTTTAATTATGATGTGGCTCAGTTTAGGCCTCCTAGGTCCAACTTGTTTGAGACTCTCTGAGATTTCAGAACTGTGTGTCTTTTTCTTTCACCAGATTAAGGAAATTGTCAGTCATTATTTTTTCAAATATGTTCTTGATCTCTTGCTGTGTCTCTTCTCCTTCAGGTACTCCCATGATGCAGATATTGTTCTACTTCATGTTGTCCATAATATTTTTTATTTTTTTAAATTATTTTTTTTCTTTTTGCTACTTACCTGGGTGTTTTGTTCTACATTTTCTTCCAAATGTCTGATATGATCCTCTGCTTCATCTAACCTGCTGTTTATTGATTCCAGTGTATTATTTACCCCAGGTATTGCATTCTTTATTTCTGACTCATCCTTTTTTATGATTTCTATGGCTTTTCTCATGCTTTGAGTATCCTTATAATCATTACTCTAAACTATCTATCTGATAAATTTTTTGTTTCCATTTCATCTAGTTCTTCAGGAGGATTCTCTGGTTTTTTCATTTGGGGTCTGTTTGTTTGTCCTCTCAATTTTGCTGCTTCTTCAATTTTCAGCCTTAGTTGTTAAACTAATCAGCCATCAAATCCCTCAATTATTAATCTATTCAAGCTGTTATCAGTAACCTAACCTAACCACCACGGGGTGGAACAGTAATTACTGTTGTCAGGGCTCTTGATCACACTGAGGCTGATGCTACTTGAAAAGCAATACTCTGTCTGAGAAAGATTGCTTCTGTGGTTGTGGGGGATGGTAGAGGCTGACATCATACAGCCAGAACTTTTGGGAGTTGAACAGGAGATAGATAACCACAAGCTTCAGCTGAATACAACCGCAACTATTGCAAAAGACATATGTATCAGTTAAATAGCCTGGTAATGGAACAATGTGTTCCTGCAGTGTCTCCCTAAGATTGCAAAACATCCTTGAGCTTTATCTAATCAACCTATATAAAATAAATTCAGAGACCGTGTTCAGAGCCTATTGTCTCTCCGTCTGAAGACAATATCCAACCTGGTCCCCACTCTTCCTTAAACTATTTGTGTTTTCTCTTTCTTCATCTCCTGTCAACCCCACTTAGGAACCCCCACTCCACATTCATTTTGGCATTCAGTGTGTGGAATGTGTCAGCACAAGGATCCTGGTAGCTGTTTCACCCCAGACCCAGCAACCCCAGACTTTCCTCAAGCATAGAAGTCCACCACACCCTCCCATTGCTGGAGCCCAGCGTAAGTGGCTACAAAGGAAATTTTGTGCCTTTGGTCTTTAAAGAGGCTTTCTGAGTCTCTAACTTTCTTTCTGGCAGACAGAATCCTTTTGTCTTATCACAGCTGGTTATTATATGGGTTTCTTTCTGTCTTTGGTGCTGTAGCCTGGGAGCCCACCTTGAGGTTTAGACCACACATTTCCCCATAACAGCCCCAGCCATGGAAATATCCCTCTGAATCTTTAGCTGCCACATGTGGGATCGTAGCCAGCCCACTCAGATCTCCACATTCCCTACAAGTCTTGTGGTGAATTGGTTTCTTCTCTCTGTTGATGGCTATAGGCTTCTCTCCAGCTACAGTGCAGTTGGTTATTCAGGATGCTTTCTCTACCATTTAATTGTAATTCTTGATTGGTCCTGGGAAGAGGTTACTATAGTTTCCACATATCCCTCCACGATCTTGGATCTCCCTTAAAAAATTTTGTTAGATTGTATTGTGACAGCTGTTGTATCCATGTGCAGTTTAAAAAAAAACTCATCAAAACTGGTAAGTTATTGTGTAGTCATTTCAAAATTGAAAATGAAAAAAACTCCCAACTTTTTCAGCATATTATGCCTCATTACTTCAAGGTTATAACAGAACTGAAACACAAAAATAGATTTGTATATTGTATGTAGAAAGTGCTGAGACTGATCGAATGTATCAAAAATGGTTTGTGAATTTTTGTACTAGAGACTTATACCTGGACAATGATCCATGGTGGGGTAGACCTGCTCAAGTTGATAGCAATTAAGTTAGGACATTAATACAAAAGTCAATATTATACTCTATGGGAGATAGCTGATATAATCTAAATATCCAGTTTTTGGTAATATGAAAAATGTCTTTTATGAAAAAAAAAGGGATATATTGGCCAATCCAATGAAATCTTTCTAAAATAAATTACTAGGAGTTGACTTTTGACTGACAGGTAGTCAGTAATTGGATCCAAGTTGGTCCAATAAGTCTAGTGCAGCACAGACATGCGCAGGCCTGATGCAAGCAGGAAGGAAGTGGGAGAAATAAGTTCCTTGGTGTTTTCACTCATACCCTATAACCTCCTTTATGCTCTCCACAAGTCCAGTGGGACTGGAGCCCAAGAGAAAGACATCTCATTTGATGCTTTCCTGGATGGTCAGCCTCTAGGATACACAAAACAGGATAGAATAAAATGGAGAATAAAAATGGAGAGTAGACTCTCTAGGATACACAAAACAGGATAGAATAAAATGGAGAATAAAAATGGAGAGTAAAAATGGAGACATCACAGGGAGTGATGTCTTCAGTTAAAAACTATAAAGGAAATATGTCATACTTATACCCACATTTCCCTGCTGAAAAGAAGTTGATACCTGAATTCAATGGCTTGCTGAGAGCCTTTAAAAATCTTCCTTCAATTTTCTGTGCCTCAATTCATAACAATATTTTTATTTACCATTTTTAAACAAAAAGGTTTTTCTGATTTATGTAACAAGATATGATGCAGTAAGCCATGCTTCTCAAGGATAGAATATGTTGGTAATCCAGGAAAGCTCTTGGCACATGACACAAAGTGGTGTGGTGTGGACCTATGAACTTTATAAAATGAAGTTTGAACATACTTTAGGAAACTTAAGGAAAAGCTTTAGTGGAAGTTAAGTTGTTGACTTGTGAAGATCTTGGTGTGAAGGTGAGGAATCTGAGTTCTGTTTTCACCATACCCATTAATGGTGTTTTTTGAAATTCTTCAAATAGTGTTTCAAAATGTAACTTGGGTTGAAATTACAAGTAGACCAATGCAGCAGATTGTTGCTTTTCAGTGACTTTTCTATCCATCTACAAGGTCTTTCATCTTCAATTTGCCTTACAAAAATGCATGCAATTTTTTTTATATACTGAAAGTTGTAGTTCATACTGCTCTTTGGGGGGAAATCATGAGGATCCTGTAAGGACAGGTTAAACAGAACTGTTACTTGTCAAATCACTAATATTTGAAAAATTAGAAATACAGTAATTGGATATATTTATTTTTTAGGGCATCCATGAAAGTAATCTCCTAACATTACTTAACTCAAAAGATTCTTATGTCTTAGATACAGTGCTTTGGTTCTATCATGCAGAATGAAATGTATATTCAAGAGAGAGCAGTAGAGAAGACTTGAGACAAGCTAAAGAGAATAATCAATAGCACTAGCCAGGCAGAAGTTGATGAATGATAACGGAGCAACATGGAGCCTATGTGGGAATTAAATGTCTCCCAAAATAGCACAGAAATAAGACACGATGCACATGACAACACGTGAATGTATTTCCTTCCTATCTTTAAATATTTCTTTGATATTACTTTAATTGGAATACCCCCATAAAAACTTTCAAGTCTTAATTACTTTAGTTACTCAACAGTAAAAATATTTTTAACTTGGACATCCACGTCTTTTCTGACTGTTGTTTTCTATTAGCTTTATTCTTCTATAAGTAGTACTAAAATAAAATCTCAGCAAGAATTAAAAAAATAAAAGGATTGCTAAGACATAAATTTTTAGAAGATACTACTTAATTTTATCAAATATGAGTCCCCAAATCTTCACAGTTATGAGACTTCTGGTTAAAGAGGGTTGAATAAAGCTATATCTGCTCCCCCTTTCATCATATGAAACCTGGTAAAATCTGCAAAACCACCACAGAAAAATCAGGACCGAAGTTCACTTTTCACCATCCATGTCTGTTTTCAACTCTAAATGTCATGCTTTGAAGATTATCTGATAAATGTAATGATACTGCAGACAAAATGAGGTAGAAAGTTTGTAGTAGGTGCTTAACCAGACCTTGGGGAAGTTTGAGATCTCCCTGAAAGGGAGAATATCGGTGCTTAAATCTCATGCACCAAGACAAGGAGGGTTGAAGAGTGCCTAGAAAAAGTGGGGAATGTCCACATGCAGAGAACATTCTAAAACAGGTTCAGGAGAAGAAAGGTGTGCTCCTGTTTGTCAGTTCATATTTTCTGCTTTACTTCTGGCTGAGAAGCCATTGAAAGAGATTTTGGAACAAGGAGAAACAGAAGAAGGAACAGTGATCTTGAGATATTAATGTAGAGAACTTGTGACAAAAGTTAGTTACTGTGCACCACACTGATTCATATACAAGTGTACTAGATATGATGTGTAAGGGGACATTTTATCAAGGCAAAAGAAAACATGTTCCTCATTCCAATCTTCAGACATATCTACGTCCTGCTATCTTGTCTTTGCCTCGCTCCACATCCAGTAGTACTTCTCTACTGTTTTGAGCTTCTTTTAGCTGTCTAAGTTTGTTCCTATATTTTCAGTATTTAATAGGTTTTAAACAGATAAATTCATTTTTAAATATAATGTCAGGTGAGGGATCTTAAAGGTCATCAATTAATACTTATAGAAGACAGAAGAAATTATTGATGGCTAAAATTATATTGATTTCATAATTTTTAATTCTGCTCAATATATAAAACCTGTTTTCATTTGCATTACATATATAATATATACATATATTATATATAATATATGCATAATATATACACACATATATGTATACACATGCATACATGTGTGTATTTACACATATACACATAATCTGTGTGTGCATGCATATGTTTTGTGCATAATATCTGCAGGCATATTTATGCATTTGTTATATGTTTGGAGTACATAGTATATATTATATGTGTATACAATACATAATATGTGTGCATGTGTGTATAATTTATGTATGTCACATGTATACATCATGTTACAAACAGTATGTGATATATATTTATTGTGAATATATGGTTTATTTTATATCATGTAACATATAATATCCATATACCAGATATACAGAGAGTGAGACAAAGAAAAAAGAGAGACAGAAAACATAAAGAGAGAGAAGTTCCCCTCCCCAGTGCTATTTGGGACAGTGATACTGGAGGGATGGATGACTCTCTTCACTGTTCAAATTCTGATCCATCACTCAGAGATGCCTACATTTGGATTTAGAGTCTTGACTGCTAGTAACTGAGCTTTCTTAATTTTATTTTGTTGTGCCTTTTGTTCTTTCTCCTGTGGTAGAATCCAACCTGAAAAAAAAGGTCTTTCTTCATTTCTTTAAATGTACATCCCCTCAATTTCATATTAAACATCTAACATCAAAAGTAAGAGGTTTTTCTGTCATCATTTATGATCTCAAGGCCAATATTAGAAAATAACATTGTCTTTCCCTACATCATAAATGATCTTCATTTTCTCTTACTTCATAGAATTGTAAATTATTTGAACCTAAAGAAAGGGAAGGAGATGGATGTAGCATGCCATGTCACATTTCTCATTTCACTTAGTATTAAAAACAGTTTCTTCAAGGGAAACATCATTGTCTATATTTCAAAAATGATATAATTAGGCTTAAATGTCTTAAATAGCTTGCATAAGGAGTCTGAGCTAATTTTTGTTAAGCCTGAGATTCCAGCTGTGACCACAGCCTCTGAAGACTTATTGCACCCACCACAGTGTGCAATTCCAGCTGAGAATATATCACGTATCAGAAAGCTGAGGTCCAGAGTGAAGAACTAATTCACAAAGCTTATTAGGTATAAATTGGTTATAAAAGTAAGTTTCCTGAATCTTTTCTTAGTGCTTTGGTAACAACCAAGATTTTTGTTCCCTACAGTAGGCATAGGGAGGGCCAACCATGCAGTGGCCCCACAGAGCACAAGTGCTTCCTTGTATTTAATTACGAAGCTCCCCTGTCTCCTCTTCTTTATATGTTTAATTTTCAGGTCATTCTTGTTTGTATCTATCTACACAGATCCTGAGTTCAGTGATCAACCCCCTGACTAGGTGATTTTTAAAGATCTCGCAAGTGCAGTCCAGTTGAAGGTAAGAGTTAACATTGCCTTATAATCCATCTACCAAGAAATTCCCCAGACCAAATCAGTATCCAGACCAAAGTTGGCCACATATACAGATATTAACTAGAGAGTGTGAAAATGAAATTTCACTGGAGGGTTCTTTGAAAACCAATGTTACAATATCCTAATTGTGTACTATAGGGAATCACATCTGGAAATCACATGACCAAGAGTCTTTTAAACAAGCAGCAAGACAGTAACTTATTTATGAATCAAACCTTCCTTCTTATGCCAAAAGTACATAGTGATGTAGAGGTTGGATTTGAATGCTTTATTCCTGAATAAGCAAGAAATGTTTTTAAAGTATTTTACCTAGTGCATATGTATTGAATACCAAAAATGCTCAAATGGAAGCACGTTGCTAACACCCACTATTTCTAATCAACAGCTTTTCTTATATCCATCAACATTTTTATTTGTTTTTATAGAAAAGTCTTTGATATTATTTATTGAGAAAAGAAGCAAAAGACTTATAGCAGGCACTTTTGTAGGGTAGGCTTTGTAATGTGAACTTATAAGATTCTCCTGGCACGATTAGGGAAATTTACTGGCCCTGGTGTAGGATGGAAACAAACTAATATTCATATTATATCATGTGGCCTAGGATAAATTATTTTTAAAAAATTACTACTTACAGATTTAGTGAAGATCTCCCTCCATTATATTCAGGTAATTTGATCAGCTCCAATTCTCAGGAGAAGGTCAGTATTGGTTTATTCCCCAAAAAGAAATGTAATGAAAAACAAAATGCAGAAAGGTAGTCATTTTACAAAGGGTACTGTCGCTTGAATAGAGGAGGTAGAGATCCCACGGGTTGTTTCTCCTGTCCATCCTGGGAGTAAATACCACATCAAAACGTAAAGGTAGAGTAGAGAGAAAGGTGTAGTGCACTGTGGAGGGTTGCAGAGGGATATCTTGACAGAACATTAATTGTGCACCTGTGACCTAAGAAGGAGAAAGCAGAAGGTCTTTACATCCATGAAATTTTTTCTTTGGTTATTTAAAGTTAAGAAGGATTCCATGAGATACTTGATGCTTCTTCCTACATAAATCAGCTAAGTTATACCCATGCCTCCATGATGAGGACAGGTAGGAACCAACAAAATAAAGTCACAGTTAAGAATACTCTGTGGGGCAGGGTATTTGGTGCACAAATTCTATCACCCATTACTTCTTTCCAATTTCATTAGGAATAAGCCATATTTAAACAGACGTTATATATGTAAAGACACAAATACAATATACAAAAAGAAATTTTTAACTTTTTTATTTTTGGTCAAGTACAGTTGACTCCATTTTCCCTCCACCACTGCCCTCCACCCCAGCCATCCCCACTTCCTACCCTTGATCCTACCCCTCTTTGGTTTTGTCCATGTGTCCTTTATAGATGTTCCTATAAACCCCCCCATTATAAAATAGCACTATCTCATAGTAGCTGGATTAGTGCATGGTTACTACTCTCTAATAACCCTGGGCAGATTTTCCCCAACAGCTATCAAGGCTTAGGTTCAGGAATCTGTGAAAAACTCCCTGCTTTTCTTTCCCTCAAATCTGGAAGAATTAGATGTACAAATATGAAACCATTTCCCAGAAAAATGACTGTGGGCACACTTGTCAGTCATCTTGTCCCCAAAATTGAGAGGACAGACCAGAAAATGTAACTTTAGCTGGGCTCTCAGAAGGGAAGCTCCCTCGATGTCTTTTCTCCTGGAGCCAAGGAACACCAGGAGAAACACATATGGCAAGAAGTGTTTCTTACACAATGTGAATCTGCAGACTGTGAAACAATGCCTAGTAACTCAGATGCAGCCCATTTGGATCAGAGCCATATGGTAACAGAGTAAATGAAAGTGTTAGAAGAGTTTATTCCTGTTTCTTTCTCTAAGGTCTCAGATAGAAATGTGAAGAGGACAGTCTTCTCTTCACCAGAACTTAGCAGCATCCTGTAGGCAATTATGAAACAGACTATTTTCTTAACAGAGTGGTTGAGAAGATTAAATGAAATAATTTAATAAACAATTGTAATATGAACTCAATAAATCATGGTTTTGTGTCACCACACAGCTATAAGCAAAGCTGGCCTTAGGCCTTTATTCTTTTTTCCCCATTTCTTTCTTTCTTTTTTTAAATTGATGTTCAAGTACAGTTGTCTCCATATTTCCCCCACTAATCATCCACACCCCAGTCATCCCCACCTCCTACGTTGATCTTATCTCTCTTTGGCTTCATCTGTGTGTCCTTTATACAGGTTCCTTGACAACCCTTCCAACTTTTCCCTTGTTATCCCCCACACTGCACCTCTACTTACTGTCACTTTTTTTAAATTTTGGTGTCTCTGGTTATATTTTGCTTACTTGTTTTGTTAAATAAGTTCCACTTATAGTTGAGATCATGATATTTGTGTTTCACCACCCAGTTTATTTCACTTATCGTAATGCTCTCCAGATGCATCATATTGTCATGAGAGGTAGGACCTCCTTCATTCTTTCTGCTGTGAAGTATTCCTTGAAGTAAATGTAGCATAGTTTTTTGATCCCCTCATTTACTGATGGGCACTTAGGTTTCATCCAACACTTGGCTGTAAATTATGCTGCTATGAACATTGGCATGCATAGATTTTTTTGAATTGGTGTTTCAGGATTATTAGGGTATAAACTCCACAGTGGATTTGCTGGGGCAAAGACACTTCCATTTTTAGTTTTTTTTTTTTT